>MINK01177135.1:0-10006 GCA_001735545.1 Phormia regina | reverse complement strand
GTTTATAGGAATATGCACCAGTGTATATATATATATATATATATATATATATATATATATATATATATATATATATATATATATATATATATATATATATAAAAGAAATATAAAAAAAACTGATAGATTTAGCTACATTACATATTGCTCCCCAACAGTGGTGCCAATTTAGCTAAATCTATCAGTTTTCTTTATATTTCTTTTTAAGAGATTAAAATTTATTTAAAAAAATCATTTCAAACCAATTACAAAATTAGTTATACTAATAAATAATACAATTAAATTCCAATAGAATATTTTTTTAAATATAAATTTAAAAACACAATTTATATGTGATATCACAATAAAAATCTTTACTATAATCTATTGATCTTTTAACAAATTTAGAATTTCCTTTCACAACAATTCATATGATCATAATCCATTCAAATTCCTGACATAAAATCCTATCAACCATTGAATTTATTCCTATTTTTTGTTAAATTTCCATCACCTAATAACGGGCAAAAGAAGAAATCACTTTAGCATAATTTATTCTGTAATCTGTATTAAATAAAATAAATTCTTTATTTTGTATTTTTGTTTTTTATTTGTATTTCCCTTCGTATTATTCACATTTGTTACTTCAGGAAATTCTGACTTATTTGAATCTAACAATAGGCAGCGATGGTGACAGCGATACATATCAACAAGTTTCGCTCAAGTATGTATTTATCAAAGTGTTAATGTGAAATTTGAAGAAGCACTTTGTTTTTATGTTCCAAAAAATATTCCCTTAGGGTATGAACTGAAAAAATAAAAAAAATATTCTAGCAGTTCTTAAGGCAAAGTAATATTTCTAAAGTGTGCAATGTACCAATATTCATGCAATGGAGTAAAGAATACCCAGCAAACACAAAGTCAAACCTCTGAAATCTGATGATTTTATCAATTGATATCAAAGACATTTCTCGAATTTACTTCAATTGTGGATAGAGATTTGAATTTTTTGATTTCAAATTAAGAATCATTTGGGAACAAACTTTTGGAAAATTGTACATTCTCAATTTATTATTACTATTAAATCATTCTCAAACCTAAAGATAATTAAAAAAAAAAAAAAAAATAATATTAAATCATGCTGACAAGTCAAGTCAAAAATATCATTTTTATAAATTTATTATTTCAAAAATTATATGAAAATAAAAAAAAAAATAATTATAATTACTTAATATATTGACAGAATAAGAAAAACAAGTCCATGCAAAAGAAAACTTCACCAAAAATATAATTACAAATAAATAAATGTATGTTCCATACAATCCACATTTAAAAATAGTTTAAGAAAAATATATAACAATAATTTAATAATAATAGTATTGTTCAAGTTTGCAATTAATTATCTTAAATTTAGTTTCATATCTATCTCGAACATTTGGCATTTGAGAAAGAGTTTCAATTTATTCTCAATCTCAGTGTTTGCTGGGTATGTATTATCAAAAAGTATGAATCCAATTTCAGGCAACAAACTCATCATTTGCAATGCTAAATAGTTGACTCTGACTGAATTTATAATATATGTATGTATGTATGTATGTATGTATGTATGTATGTATGTATGTATGTATGTGAATTTCATTTACTTTATTCTCTATTCTTTCATTCATATGTACTGCTTACTTGCAACTTGACGAAGATTTTGTTAAAACTTTTATGTTTAGTTTTTGTGGCATAATAAATTTGTTGATACCATTTTTTTTATTTTCAATTCTCCAGGCGATTATTAAAAATCTCTTAATGTATAAAATATATATTTTTAAGGTTATTAAAAAAAAATACATTCTATATTGAAATAGTGGACGATTTAACTTTTTAAAAATCTATAAATTATCTTCGATTGTTAATAAGTATTGATTTAATAAATATAGGGATGTATTGTCAATGTGAAGGAAAGTCATAATTTTTATTAAAACATACCTAAATTTGGTTAAATAGTTAAATTTTTATTTACTTTCATTTTTTTTCCTACTAACAACAACAAAAAAATGGTATAAAATAGTTAAAAATCTATGTTAGTTTTTACTTAAGATCATGCTTAAACTCCTTTACATTATGTCTATTCAAAAATAAACGATTAAATGAAGTTGTACAGAAAAAAGTCTAAACATAGAGCCCATTTTTTTTTTGTACTCGTACTACATTCTCAGTTTACAAGTGGAAAATTGCCTATAGCGAAAACATAAGTTATCATGTTCTTATTATTATTATATTTTTTATGGAAGAGATAGAGACAAAAGAAACTGCAACGGCCTACAAATTGTAATGTTGCGTGCAACTCCTACTGTAATGTTAGAAAAAATTTAAACCCGGTAGACTTTAAGACGCTTTACGCCCATGTTGCCTGTCGCTCAAATATTTACATTGACTTTGACGTATTTGCTGATTTTGTTGTAGTCATACTCAAATACACTTCAGGTTTAAGTAGCTGAAGTGTAACGAATAAATACTTGTATGTATGAACATACAAATGTTTTTTCTTTTATTGTATCTCTCAACCCTACAACAAGATGAAAATAAAATTTTAAAAAAAGTGCAATAAACTAATAAGTGTTTTTTGTAAGTCACTTACATTTTTCAAATATTCATGAATGTAAGTTTTAGTTAAGGCTACATAAGTATTAATATGATTTTGTTTTTACTGGTAAAATAGAGTTAAGGTAAGGTGTGTTGTGTATGTACGTTAACAGCAATTGTAATGGATTTTATTTTTAGCATTTTTTTACGAACACGTGTTTTATTGAATTGAATGTAAAATGCAATAAGCATAGTTGCAATAATTTCCTTTGGTCTCTAAAATGAAAATAAAAAATATGTAAATTTTGAGCACTTTTGATTTATTATTTTGTTTTTTTTTTAATTCTAAGAAATCATTGTTGCCCCTGAAAATATAATAATAATAATAATAAAAATAATAATAATTTAAAAAATATAAAGAAAAATGAACAATTTGTCTATAAAAATATGGAAATAAAATAAATTTTCATCAATTTTCTGCTAATTATATCTATTTAAGCAAAATCAGTAACAATAAAATCAATTACTGTATTTATTAATATTATCATTTTGATGATTGGAGCAAAATCAATTAAAAATTAATATTAGCAATTTCGTAATTGAAGTCGATTTTTACATTATTATATTTTTTAGCGAATTAGAAAATTAATTATATTAATAAATAATGTAACTAAATTGCAATACAAAGTTAGATAATTATTTTATTTTATTTAAGGTTTTTTTTTTTAATATACAGTTAGGGACAAAACTATTTGTACACCCCATGCATTTCGTATATCTTCAATGAATGTTATAAAGAATAAAAAAATTATATACTGTAGTTTGCTGTTTTACCATGCACCAAGACAATTACATTCTCCTCCCCAATCACCTGACTGAACCCCATCGAGCACTGTGACTATTTTGAACTAAGTCGCTACAAGCACGTCCGATCCGAAGCGAGATGAACCTAAAATGCTTTGGTAGGAAAGCCTGAAAGAAAATATCTCCAGATGAAACGAGAAATTTGGTCCTGATCGATGCCAGATAGATGGGCAAAGGACCACAAAACGATAAAATTTTCCAATATAAGCGCTATTATAATTAGGTGATAGAGTATGATGTGTACAAATACTTTTGTTCCAATGAATTTTCGTTATTTTGTTTTTTTTAAAATAATGTGTTGGAATATATATATATATATATTATATTTATATTATTATATATATACATATATATATATATATATATTATATATATATATATATATATATATATATATATATATATATATATATATATATATATATATATATATATATATATATATATATATATATATATATAAATAGGCAAGCATTCAAACTTAAAAAAGTAACTAACAAGTTGTTTTCTTTCTTTTGATTGCTGTAATCGCGGATTTTAGCAAAGGTAACCAATACCTCTAATGGAGTCTATAAATACATAACAGAACTGATTAACAGAATTGATTTAATTGACATTAAATTAACCAGTGTCGATTCGTAATAAATTTTACTTACGCAAAAAATATGAATGATTTGACTACAAATATTCAACATAGGGTTTCATGAGTGTACGATGTTTTTAATTTAATATTAAACATCGAGGCACAACCAAGATGCTTATAAAATACATATTGGTAATGAGGCGTCATTATTATTTGCCTTCTCTGCATTACATAAATTAGTACTCAATAGTATAATAGCGGAAATAAAGTGTCATTTTGGAGCAGAGTTTGATTTGTATTTAATTTATATGTTTTTCTTAAACTGCATTACATTGGCATTACTGTTTGTAACAAAACCGTAACACATGTTGCTTGAAATTGAGCAGATAAATAAACAAAATGTTTATGTTATATATTTAATTTGCAATAAAATCGATGTATGTATTTTATAAGAATGAATATATATTATGAATAATTCAAATATTTTGATGTCGAATAATGAAACAAAACGAATAATTTTCTTATTACCTTGTTTCATTAAAAAATAAATAAAATTCAATTACTTATTTATTATTTACACAATTTCTGACAACTTCTTTTTACCAGTAGATTTTTTCCCTAATACAATACAATATGTTGTATGATATAACAAGAAAAAAACTAAGTCAATGATTTTTTAGTGAATGATAAAAATATAAAATGTTCAGATTTAGCGTTTAACAAAGTGTTAAACTAATGTAATTGTTCAAATAAAATTTATAATATTTGTTTAAAAATATACTGTAATACTATTGAATTGTGATTTACATATATTTGTTTTTGTATTTTTGTGTTAGACATACATTAAGTATATTTAAAATGAATTGCTAATTTTGAAAATACAATTTTTGAAAACTTAACAAGGTTAGAGTTTTTATTCAATGTTTTTAATTATTCGAAGAATTCTAATAAACTTTAATGCGGGATGGAATAATTCGAATGAACTGAAATGCTTTATTCGAATTATTCCTTTTATAAGAACAATTAAAAAATATTTTTTGCGAGCTATTCTTAATCGTTTCGAAAATTATGAAAGAGGTTGTTGTTTAGATTATACTTGACAAATTTCATCATCTAGTTCCAAACGTCGTAGGAAGTTTAAATTTTAAAAAATATATATTTTCATACAATGTTAGATCACTCTGTTTTATATAAATACTGATATTATTGGTATGAAGTTGTAAAATATGAGAGGAAATTCAAAGAACGAATCATTAATTGTAATTATTTAAATTAAAATGAATTGAATTCGTCAAAGCCAAAACATTTTTAAAACGAAAAATCATAAAAAAAATCTATATTCTTTCTTTACATATATATGTATTCATACACACAAATGTAATTATGTATTTGTTTGAGTGTGTGAATACACCCAAAAAATCAAATACCCCTGGGTAAGGAATATCATATTTATGTACATGTATAAATCTTTAACCCATTACAACCAAAAATTAAAAATAAAAAAAAAAAAAATATAAAATACACACAAATATTGTATAAAGTTGTACTCGTATGCGGTGTTGTCAGAAATAGAGGAAAATACCTACATGTAGATATTTTTTTCGTCGTTGGGAAAATCGGACAGATTTTTAGTTTTTTTTTTTTAAATGTAGGTAATTTTTCTTTTCTGAAATAAACTCCTAGACTAAATATAAAATATTTATACATTGTTAATTTTCAAGCGTTTTTTATTCATTTCGTAATTAAAAAGTGTTAGGAATTTTGAAGAGAAAATTCGAATTTTTTCATTAGGTGTAGGTATTTTGAAAAATATCCACTGGCAACACTGCTCGTATGCGAACAATTTGTTTCCGTAGCCATGTATTCATATGTATGTACATATATATATGTATGATACAAGTGTTGGGTAATGCACTTCGTCGCAGTTTGATTTCTGAAGCCATAGAAGAGCGAAAAGAAAAACTAAAGTTCTGAAAATCCACATTTGGCATATGACCTCGTATGTGTATCACTTTAAAATAATTTATAATTTATATAAACCACATTTGTTGTTGTTTTTTAGATTAATTTTTCCGTAAATTTAACATTTCTATTCATGGAGATTGAATATTCTGTGAACATGAATGTGAAAAAGTATGCGTATATATGGGAAAAGATGAATTGGAATGAAACCAAAAACATTTAAAAGTATATTTTCAGCATTAAAACGGAAATTATTAGTTTTATTTGTTATTTGTTATTTTTTTTGGTGTTGGGGTGGGGGAGTGGACTATTATAGTTTTTCTTTTTGTGTTTGTTTGTAAAACTGAATAGATGTTTATGAATTGGAGCAGAATCGTTTTTGTTGTATTATGTAAATTTAAATAAAAAAATAAATGTTTTTTTTTTTTTATTTGATGTTAAAAGACAACATTTGTATTAACTTGAATTTTATGTTTTTTTATTTAATTTGTGTCTCACATCTGCATATCACACCTTTATGACCATTGTTAAAAGTAACAAAATTTTCACTTTAATTGATCTAAATTATGTAAGATCGATAATCATCAGCTGTGTTTTACTAAAAATGTACAAAAAAAAAAAAATTAAATTAAAAAAAAAAAAAAAAAAACAAAGTATAGATCAGCAAATCTTTAAATAAAATATATTGTTTAAAATCGCATCTGCTACAATCTTCATTATCTTCACAATAAATAAGAGAATTTTGTATAAGCACGTCTTATTATTTTACATGAAACCCATAAAAAATGTATCTGTCAATAATATTTATTTATTTATGATCCCTCTATGAATTTTAAAAATGAATGCAACCGAAATATTTAAAATTTCTCACGTAATTTTAGCTTGTAAGCAAATTTTTCACAACACCATTTTACAATGATTACGAATGGTTTTAAAAAGAAGTTATGAAAAAGGAAATTATAAATTCATGATTAAATGGTAAAAGTAACCACAATATTTCTAACTTTATAAAAAATGAATTATAATGTTTGTATTTTAATGTATTTTTATAATAATTTTCTGACTAGACTAAAGCCAATATGATTCATCTACGTCTTATTCATCAAGATTTCATTAGCGGGGAAAAAACCAAACATCAGAAGCTCTTACACAAACTTATTATAATTCTTGTAATAAAATGAATATTTTCAAAACCAAAACCAAACATTTTTATGGTTCATCTCAAAGTGACTTCATTTTTAGTGATAAAAATATTTATTCTCTTATTCGTAATGTAATTTTTCCAGACACATCAACAAATTTCTCACGTTTGTAAGAGTAACGGAAAGAGCATTTTCAAAATATATAAAATAAAGAATTTTACTTATTTTTTGCAATTATATTATTGAAAACTTTGTAAATGCATACGATTGTATTTTGAAAATATTTGTAAAATATTTATGAGACATATGACCTTTTATTTGAAGGATCAGATGGGAATATAATAGATTAAAAGATTTATAAGAGAGAAATTTTTGATTTTATTTATGTGTATGTATGTCTTACTATTACTGTTTTTATTCCCCAAAGCTTTCACAGAAAAAAAGTCTTCAGTTAACAATAATTTATTTAATTAAAAACTTTTTCAAATTTTCATCTCTCACCAAAATCAATTATCAAAAACTGCAAAAAATTAAAAATTATTTTCAATTAATAAATTAATTAAATCAGTCAAGTAGGTAATTGAATAAATTAAAAATGATATTGGAAATAAAATTTTACTCAAATTTATTTTTTATTTTATTTTTACTTTCATATATTTATTACATTTTGATAAATATTTCAACAATTGTTTTAATTGAAAAAATACTGTAATAATTTTTTCTGTATGCGTTTGCATGTTTGTCGGCTAAATTGGGAAAAAAAAGTCAGTCAAAAATAAAAAAATTTTAGTTTAATTTCATAATATATTTCTTGGAAAGAACGAGCCACTTTCCACTCTTAATGTTCTTAGATGTCTATAAGTAAGAAATTTAGTAATAAAATTAACAAGATTTCCTTACAGATTTAGATTCAGTTCTGGTTAATAAATTCTGTAAAGTTTGTTAACTTTTACATAACATAACACAACATAAACTTTTTTTTTTCATTTTAAATAATAAATAAAAAAACGTATTCTTCAAAAAAGCAAATATTGTGTAATTTTAAACGAGTCACATGTTCTCGTACCTCCCACAAAGTATTGCCATAAAAATGGAAATGACATTCACAAACAACGCAGCCTATTAACTAAACTTATCTTTGACGTAATAGTCAAATGTTGTATTCCATTAATGTTTATTTAAGCATTTAAGAAATTCAATTATATTAAGAGCAAAATGCCATTATTATTATTTTAATTTAGTATAAATGACAAAAACAAACAATGGCTCTAAACAACCTGTTAAAACACTCCTTATCCACCTCTTTAAAACACCTTATACTATACATTCTAACAAGACAAATATCCAATTGAAAGTATTCACGGTCTGAAGACCAAGAAGACCATGACAAGAGTCAAAAACAATAAAACTAATCCTAAAAATAAAACAATTGACAAATTAAAAACACATTTAGGCAGGAGCAAAAAAAAAGAAAAAAACATCTACAACAACAAAAATTATAGTAATAATAATAACACCTCATTGAACATACATATTATTGTTGTAAAGTTGGAAAAACACTTCAATCATTGGATTGTCATTAACCCACCACAGCTGTCTGTCACCTGATAAAAAGGAATTTCTTCTTGTAAAAATAATCATTGGAGAGGTCATCATCATTTTTATTATAGAAAAAAAAAAAATGAAAAAATATTTTATGAAGTGCAAAAACTCGAATATAACTAAATAAATAAACACGTATGTGTTGTACTAAGTAATTGGTGAGTAGAAAAAAAACATATCGATTAAAACTGATGATGTTGTGGAAGACACGCATAAAAAATGGACGGACAATAACACATTAAGTAGAAAATTTTTGGGAAAAAAAAATGTGTAACTACTCGTACTCAACACATGCTGTTGTTCCATTTGAAGGTGTCATTTGCACCTCTGGCAATATTTTTTGTTCTTCCTTTTTCATATTCTTCTAACCATACGAATAGTACGTTATTTACGAGAGTACTTACTACATGTGTTAAATGTGTTTACGGATCATTAATTGTTAAATGATTGTTTTTTTTTTCTTCAGTTACATGTCGATGGGATATTGGGAATGATAAAGTAATGGATTCAATTAAATTAGATCGAATCAGACTAACATATACGTACGTTAGTTACGTTAGTATATATGTATGTATAAGGAAATAATATGAAATTTAAAGGGGTTTATTTTATTTTTTAGAGCATTTCTATTAAATATACTTAAGTTCTCATGAATATGGATATTTTTGATATTGTTTATGTATAAAAAAAAGTTACTCTATCGTTCAGTTCTCTGCCACAAATAATTAATAAAATAATAAATAAAGTTTAAATTATTAAATAAATGTTACTACACAAATCTGTTAACATATTGTGTCTCAAAAATATTAATCCAACTACATATGTTGGTGTAAACAATTTTTATTAAAATATTTGATAACTAAATGAAATAGTTTGTATTTGTGAATACTTTTCGATTATTCTTATAATTAGAATTATAAATAAATTCCACTTATCAAGCTAACTCTGTATTTGGAAAATAAAAAAATAAAAATAAAAAATATCATGCTGTAAATCATCTGTTTAAAATTTCTTTGCAAATTTGTCGTCGCAGACAAAATTTTATCAAATGGCAAAATTCAACGTCAGTGTTTTGACTTGTATAAATCCTGCTTATCATAATCGATTACTTTTACTTTTATGATCCAAATAATAAACCATAATAAAAATATCTTGGTCAGCTACCTATATAAACTATTTGTATTCCGAAAATAAATCAGTTTGAGTTTGCAATTGAAAAGTAAACATGAAAGCTTTAATTGTTTGTGCTCTTTTGGTGGCCTACGCCAATGCCGCCTCATTCCCAAATATTGCTCAAAAA
>MINK01177132.1:337-10502 GCA_001735545.1 Phormia regina | reverse complement strand
TTTTTTTTTTTTTTGCAGTACAGCTATTTACAGTAGTATCTTTAAGTTTACATTTTTTTTATCTACAAGTATTTAAGCACAAAAAACAAAGACAGACACAGCAACAACAAATTAAAACAATAAACATAAATGTCAAGTCATGTGTGTTTTAAGTGATGGATGAACAATGATATCAGTGGTAAAGAATTAACATTTTTTTTCGTCACAAAATTTCGTTGACGTACATGCTTATTTCTAGGATATATAAGCAAAAAACTTTGAAATGGAGCTACAATGGACACCCTGTGTTTCTAGTACTTTGCCCATATGACAGTTGGGCGGGTAAAGTGGGCGGACCATGACTTTCATTTGTTTTTGAAAATAATAATAATAATATGATTTTATTTCCTATAAATATTTTTCATTCAAGTAATAATCTACTTGATTGATAGATTTAATTAACTTATTAATTGGAAATATTTCTCTGTTCTTTTTTTTTTAATTCTTTCAAGTTTTTAGTAATTGATATAATCATTTTAGTAAGATGTGCAAATGTGAACAAGTTTTTAATTGAATGAATTATTTTCATATATATTCGTTATTCGATGACTTTTTATAACCTACACCACCGAAGGTAGTTGGGGTATTAGGAGTTTGTGCAAATATTGTAACGCAGAAAAAAAATCATCCTACACCCACCTTAAAGTACGCCATTCGACTCACAATCACATTTTGAGACGATTTAACGATGTCCGTCCATCCGTCTGGTTGGCTGGATGGCTGTCCATGTAAAACTTGTGAGCAAAGTACAGGTCGCAATTTTACAGATAATTTGATGAAACTTGGTACATACGATTTTTTAAGGACGATTTTTTTGGTCGTGATCGGCCCATTATTTCACCTAGCCCCCATACAAATCTTATCCCGGAAGTTTTAACACTCAAAGATACCTTAAAAATTTAAATATTTTAATGAAATTTAAAATTTATGTAAGCACAAATCATTGTGCCAAATTTCATGAAGATCGATCCATAATTTACCATAGCTCCCATATGAAACCCTCTTTCGAAATTACTTTAACGTGCATAAATTAAAATAATATCAGATTATTATAAATCGGATATTAAATTAATATTAATTTAATATTCGACGCATATAACATTTATATAAGTCTAAGTGACAGTGTCAAATTTCATGAAAATCGGTCCATAATTGAACATAGCTCCCATACAGGACCCAATTTCAGGAATCACCAAAAAGTGCGTAAATACATGTGAATCTTAGAGTCGGCGTAATATTCTATAATAGTTTTTTTCTATTTTCCACTTAATACAAATATGGGTCCATAATTGACTCCTTCCCGAATTTTGGTACACATAGGCAATGGTGTAGGGTATCATATGGGTATGGGGTTTCATACGATCCTCTTTATATTTATGAGTATCTACTTTTTTGCCTATATCTCAGTTATTTGTCATCCCATTTTGCTCATTTTTATTAGTGCTCTTCAAGGAATATTTCCTATAATTTGATGTATAAAATATATATATCCAATAACTGGGGATTGCAAAAAACAGATTTCAACAGACAGACGGACATTGTTATATCGACACCTGTAGTGAAATGTATAGGGAAAAACCAAAAATTTTTGAAAAAAAAAACTCAATTTTGGACCTTACCATCTCCGATTTCGATGAAATACAGTATACACCTCCATTAGGTCAATACAACATTTGAATTTCTTCAAAAATTTTAAATTAGTTATATATTTGATTTTATCGGGGTTCAAAGTTCACTTTTTTCGGATTTTTTAATAAAAACATGATATTTGAATTAATATATCTCCGCACCTATTTGTCCGATTGAAGCAATATTTGCCTCAAATTAATGCTCAATGAATCTAGTTTCTAAATATTTTTCTGCAAATGCCATTTTTTTAACAAAGTTATAAATAAATCAATATTCGTCGTTGTATCAAGAATATTTAAAAAAAATATCTTTCATTCTTATAATTTTTTCTAAAAATGTTCCCTAAAGTGTTGACGTTAATATAAAGAAATAGATTGAAAACTTGAGGGAATGCTATGAAAATTAATAAATTATTTATTTCTTTAACAATTTGAAAATTTGAAATGTTTTTTTAAATAAAGACAATTTGGTTCATATTATATATAACCTACAAAGTTGGCCACCTCGAGCTTTTTTTGTTTGTAAAAATCGGCTAAATTTATTAACAATTAACCTGTATAATCATCACACAGTGGTGCCAAGTAATAAGTCTGGGTTTTTAAAACCTACACGATTTACATGAACATCTATAATGGGGGAGTTAGGCAATCAGAATATCATTGCTTGGAGTATGTAGCTGGAGCACGGATAAATCTATCCAGGTCCTTATCTGACCACCTTGCGGGTGAAAAATATATAGGGGCTTATTTGAAAATATGAATTAATTTAAAATATTTCTATTTATTAATTTTTTGAATTCTCCTAAGCAAGGGAAAGAGAAAATTATTTCTTATGGTCTGATGAATGGGGTAAAGTTGCAGTTAGTTTTTAAACGATTGTATAAAGTCTTTATACAAGTATATGAAAACGTTATTAAGGTTTTTACTTTAAAAATAATAATATTCTTTAATAAAAAGTGAAAATTTTTTTTATTAAATTAAACAAAAAACCTAAAATTAAATAAATAATTAGTAATAATATTTGAATTTATATAAAATATATAATAAAGCTATCATTATGAAATTTGAAAATGACGTAAAAAAAACCTTCCCAAAACAAGAGTATAAATAGATTCCTGCCTTTTTATTTCAAAATACCCAAAATTCCAGTGCGGAGAAATCTTGATTCAAAAATTTACTTTTTCAGTAAAATAGTATTTTTGTCGTTATAAGCAGCATGGCTTTTTAAACATTTTTTGAGTTTTTAGTATATTCTTTTTAATTGCAGCTTTGATATTTTGATATAATTAATGAAGTCCTGATAGGGTTAGTGGAGATACTCTTATCCCAACTGCCCTTGGATTTATTTTACATGAATTTATATTGAGCATTATTTTAGAAACATGAATAAATGTGTTGTTCAGCGAAACCATCTTTTGGAAAAAATACAATTTTTATCAAGTTTTTTATTTCAAATTAATATAACTTTTTATCTAAATCATATGGGTATATAGTCTTTGTAAGAAAATTGTTTAGAATTTTGTACAGAATTTAGAAAATATTTTCGAAACATTTTAGGACTCAAATTGTATGCGCCAAGTTCAAAAAAAAAACAATAATAATAAAAATAAAATAAATAAAAGGGTCAACATTTTTCTTTCCACATATATAATCATGTTTTTTTTGTAAAGAACTATAAGAACTTTCTTAGTGCACATTTTTTTTCAATCAAATGATAAATAAAATTTTAATGAATTATAAAAGAATTTCTAACCCAAGGTGACAAAATTTGGACGTCCAAGCTTCCATCCCCCAGGCCTGCTTATAACTAGTTTTCCTCCGAATTCATTTAGAGAATATTTAAGAAACATTTTAGGGCTCAAATTGAATCCGCCAAGTTAAAAAAAAATCTAAAAAACATGTCAAAAAATGGGTCAACATTTTTCTTTGCAAATATATAATCATGTTTTTTTTTTTTTTTGTAAAGAATTATAAGAACAATCGTATTGCACATTTTTTTTAAATAAATCATAAATAAAATTTTAATGAAAAATTTCATACCCAAGATGACCAAATTTGGTGGTCCAAACCTCCGTCCCCCAGACATGCTAATAACTAATTCTCGTCCGAATCCATTGACATACATCTCAGGATTGTAGATGTAAACTTTCATTTAAATATAGCTAGCAGTTCTAAAGTTACAGAATTATTAAAAAAAGTTGTTTTTGTTTTGAGCTGTCAATACAAAACAGAAACCAAAAATAGTCATGATCTGTGATCTCACTTTAAACACGATAGTGATTAAACTTGTAACATTCTCACTTTCATTTCTGTCATAGTTATACCCTACACCACCAAAGGTGGTTGGGGTATTATGTGCAAATATTGTAACGCAGANNGAAAATTTTCTAAGACCCACTTAAGTATACGTTCGATCTCAGATTCACTATTGTCGATTAACAATGTCGTTCCGTCCGTCTAGTTGGTGGTGTCATGTAAAGCTTGTGCGCAAGTACAGTCCTTTTTAAGAGATAATTTATGAACTTGGGTATTATGATTTTTTTTAGCACAAGGCGAGCCTCACTCATTTTTGGTTCATGATCGGCCCATTATTTGACCTAGCCCCATACAAATGTTCTCCGGAATATAGTTTAACACTCAAAATACCTTAGAAATTGAAATATTTAATGAAATTTAACAGAAATAAGTTTTAGATAAGCATAAATCCATGTGCCGAATTTTATGAAGATCGGTCCATAATTGGCCATAGCTCCCATATAAACACTCTTTCGAAAATCACTTAAATGTGCATAAATCCCATAAAAATGTTAATATTTATTTAATATTCGACATATATAACATTTATATAAGTATAAGTGACCCTGCAAAATTTCATGCTGATCGGTCCATAATTGACCATAGCTCCCATATAAGACCCAACTTGGGGAATCACCAAAAAGTGCATAAATACATGTGAATTTTAGTATCGACGTAATATTCTGCGATAGTATGTTTTTTATTTTCAACTCAATACAAGTATAGGTCCATAATTGGCTCCTTCCCGAATTTTGGTACACATAGGCAATGGTGTAGGGTATCATATTGTCGGTCTTGACGACTATACCTTTTTCTCTCGTTTTTTACTAAAGATGCACTCACAAAAAAAGTGTAGTTTTCGGATGCATTTTTAAAAATTTCTTCTCTTTCGATTTTAAATATTTTTTATTAATATTGAAGAGAAATATGTTTATTACATAAAACAGTAGCTATTAATCTGGAACAAATCATTTTGAAACACAAATAACAAATTATGATAAAAATGAATTAAAAAATTTCTTAAATTTTTGTTAATGAAAAAATTACAAGAAATATTTTAATTTTTTTTAATAGTGCAGCATTTTGTGCCAAAACAATTTATATTTTTTTATTTGACAAACATAATAATTTTCTTTTTATATTAAAGCTAAATTATCTAGCGAATAAAGGAAATTTGAAGTCGATATCTTTATTGGATCCAGAAAGAAACTATTTTGAATTTGAAAACTGCAAAAATTAATATGCAGACAGACGGAAGGACAGACATCAAATTTCTCAAAAAATAAATTAATAATAAGCCTACAAATGCATTTTTTTAATTACTAATCAATATAAAACAAAATGAAAAAATGAAAATTTTAATATTTGTTTTTCTTAAATTAAGAACTATTTTTGAACCCTTTTACCTCAATGTGAGACTTTTTAATATCATTTCATGTCTAATCAGGAAGTGGGGACCTAGTTTTCTACAAAAATGTAATTCAATTAATTTTTTAACAAACTAAAATTCTTATCAACTACATGTAGGGTAATATAAACGCTGGGAAACAATGCAGCATTCAACAATATCGAGTATGTGAAATATTAAACTTTGAACATGTGTCAATGCAAATGTACTATACGACAAATGTCTGGAAACAAAATAAACGCACAGATCAAAAATAAATATACATATGTACATGTATTAACGAACACACACACATACATACATATATCTATAAACATAATTATGCATATGAATGCATATTTTAAAACATGAATGTTTTGCATATAAATTTTTCTTATACTAGCATGAATATTTTTATACAAATGTATGTGTGAAGAGATGCAACAAAACATAATGAAAAAATTCATTCATAAAAAAATAGATTTAAAAAAAAAAAAATGCGCAACATTTAAGCGGGCACACATATACCAAGTTAAACACATACACACACGCACTCACATACAAAATAATAACAAATAAAGTAAACCACAATAAATAGAAGAACAAAAAAAATATATATTAAAAACAAACGACAGGATACGACGAAAACATACGAAAGACAATAATTTTACGATGCTGGGAAATCGTAAAGTCACAAATTTTGAAACAAAAGAAGCCAACATTGATAGATTTTCAACAGTCTGATTCGGGATAGCAACGCTAACGCACGGAAATTAAAAAGTCTCTAACTATAAACAAGAAAAGGAAACGGAAATTAAATAAAAAAAAATTTAAAATAAATAAACAACAAAAGTTGTTAACCACACTTTCAAAGAAAAAAAAAAAAATAGAAAAAGGAAAAAAGAGTAAGAGAGTAAAAGTACTTATAACGGTTGTTGGTTGATTGTGTTTGTATAAAAGTAGTCAACAAGTGAAAGTTTTATTTAGTCAATGTGAATGAGTCTTTGTGTAACTTTGTTAATGTGAGTGTGTGTTTAAGAAATATTGTGTTTATTTAAGCGTGGTGTGTTTACAAAATTAAAAAGGAAACGGATCCTTATAAGACAATGAGTGTTGAAATATTAGTAAAAAAGGATATGCCTCATATCACCTGATATTTAATACTTAACAAATATGTTTGACAAAAAAAAAGTTCTAAATTCAATTAAATAAAGATAAATTTTAAGAAAAATGAGTTTAAGTTTTTTATCATAAAAAAAAATATTAATATCAAAACAACGATAACTCCAACATAAAAGAAATTTAAGCATCCTCTCAAAAAAAAAGTTCTAAAAAGTTTTTAATTAAATTTTCTTTATTAAACAAAAAATATTGTTAACAAAAATTATATATATTTTTACACATGATTCATCAACTTTATCAACAACATGTTGTGTCTAAATTCATCTCTGGTATTATATGTCTTATTAATTTATTTAATCTTCATCAATATTTGTCAATTAAATGCCAAACAACGTTACAATACAAATTCTTCATTATCCTTAACACCGCTGCCAATAACTTCACGTAATTTAAATAATAATTCTCAAGAAGTTGTGGTAGCTGCTGCCTCAATTTCTCTTGGTTATAATTTTAAAAATAAAAAGAATTTTAATACCAACAGCAACAATAATAACAACAATGTTAACCTCAATTTTAATAACAACAATAATATAATAAAAAGGGATAAGGATAATATTGTTATAGGATTTTTAGCGGAATATTCACAGATGCGAGTAAGTTATTCTTTATTTTTTCACTCCTTAAGAATTATTTACTTTGAATTTCTGTTTTATTTTTAATTTTGTTTAAAAAAAACACCAACAATAGGTTTAAATAAAGAAGATTTTAATAAAAAATAAAAATAAAATATATTTTTGCAGTTTATACCGACTTAAGGTTAATATTTTCTTTTTTAAGTTTTTAAATATAATTCTTGCAAAATAAACTTTTTCTTGAATGCAGTGAAAATGTTTATTTAATAAAAGTTTATAAAACCAAACAGGAAAAAGAAAACTTTATTTAATTTAATCCTTTATTTATGATAAAAAAAAAACTTTAAAGAATTTTTGCTGATTTTTGTTAGGCTTTTTAATTTTTTTTTCTTGTTATAAAACTTTGTGCATTTTGAAAATTAATTAAAAAGAACTGCACTAGTTTGACAAGTTTTCTTTAATTATTAAACACAGAAAGAAATAACTTTAAAGTTTTAGATCAATTGACTCTAGTTCTTGCGTTAAATAATGATTTGTAAATTTAACAAGATTATGTCATATATTAAAGCATATCTCAAAAATGACTTATTTGTTTGTATTTAAAACTATATCAAAAAATTCTTATTGAAATTGTCTTTTAGTCTTTCTTACATTACTTTTTAATACGGCCAACGGGTATGGAGATATTAAGCCTGATTTCTGGAAAAAAAATTAAAAAATCGAAATTATAAATAATTTGAAAATATCAGAAATTAAAATTTTTAATCTTAAAATTCTTTGAAAATAAAACATGAAGTCTCCATTATATATAAATCATAAATTTTTTTTTTTTAATTTCTATCAGAGTAGGAAGAACGCTCATTTTTTCGATTCGTTCGGAACATAATTTTTATCATTGAATTTAATTTAAATTTTTAGAACGAATTTTATTTATTTTTTTTTGTTTATAAATTTAATTTTTGAATTTGTTCGAAGATCACAAAATTTTATTTTCGAAAATAAAAATATTATTCAGGAATTAACCCGAAACGAATTGAAATAGTGAACAACGGTATATGTTAATGTTTCGACTTATATAAGTGAACATGATGCGACCGAAACAATTATAATCGTATAATAGCAATCTTCCACACAAATACAATTAATTTTTCTTTTTAGATTATTTTCGTTACTCAAATTAAAAAATTAAACAAAAGAAATTTATTACAAAAAGTGAATTTTATTTTTAAATTTATGAATATTCTGGTCTATTCGGGAAAATGTGCTTAACTTGTTGACAGTTTAAATTATCTAATTATTCCTTAAATAAAGTGCCCATGAACAAATTAGCGTTTACCTTATGCTCGATTTATGGTATTTAATTGAACTTTAAAATAAAATAAAAAGTTTTTATGCATTTTTCTTTGAAATAACACACGAAAGAAAAATGAGATTTTGGTGAAGGTAAGAACTGGAATAGCCCTGAATATCTAAAAAAGTAAAAAAAAAACTTAAAATTAAATTCGTAATCAGAATTTTTCCGTACCTTGATTTTTATGAAATTTGTAAATAAATAACTTCATAAATTTCAATCAATAAAATTCAAATGCATTGATTTGAATTAAATATAGGAAATTTAACAAAATTTTAGTTTTAAATATTTTCGATTTTTCATTAATAAAAAAAAACTTTTTTTTTTTAATTTTTATAAAAAAGAAAAAAAATTAATTTCAAACCTTTTCGAATTTTTATTAATTTAAAAAAATATATATTGTTATCATTATTTTTTTTATTTTTTATAAAATTTAATTTATTATCAAAAAATTGGTTTAATATCCCTTTAACTGTTGGTTGTATTAAACAATGATGTAAATAACTTAAAGACAATTTGATTTCGAATTTTTAAATAATTTTTTTTGAATAAAATCAGAATAGACCGATTCATAACCAATTTCAATAGTCTTTGGCTTGTTCTAAAATATATATTTAAAACAGCATCCTGTACTTTGTTCACAAGGTTCACATAGACCGACAGCCAGATGGACGGATGGATGGACAAAGATGTTTTGGAACATAAGAGCCCAATGATCATTTCTACATAAACGCATAATACCTCAACTACTTATGGTGGTTTTAGGGTATACAAAATATTAGAAGCCATCAGTTTTTTTTTACAAACAAACATAGCTGTACAGTGGAGCAATAATAAACTGTGTAATAAACTCAAAATAAACATATTATATATCATTTTAAAGGAAATTTTGTCTTCTATAAAACTATGCATAATAAACTATTCTATATTAAATTTTTTAACACACTTTTCTTAAAAAAAGTGAAAAAATGCAACTTATGTTTAAATCGATATATTTAAAAAATTTTAGTACTGAATATTTTCTAAATGCTTACAAGTATCAAAATAATTTTTGCAGTTGATATTAAATATTTAATGAAGAATTGATAAATGTAGAAATCAGAAAAATAAATATATTTTTTTAGACCTGTTTTTAAATTTTGATTTGAAATTTTTTTCTTGTTATAGATTTGAGATAACAAAAAATGTTTTTTGTTAACATAATTTAGAAAATTATAGAGAATTTTAACATATTTAAAAAAAATAAAGTTTATTTTAAAAGTTATACGGCAAAGTCTTACAAAAATCTAGGCCAAAAATGTGAAACTTATTTTTTGAAGATAAATATATTATAAACCATACGAGATAATTTAAAACAATAAACATGATTTTCCTTGTGTTGCTTAGGAGAATTAAAAAAAATTATCAACATTTAAAAAAATAAAAAAAATATCCGTTTATATTTATAAACGTTATAAGATCCGATATATTTTTCACCCTCGAGTTGGTTAACTTTGGCTCGAGACTCCAGCTAACAATATTCTGAAAGCCTATTTCCTCTTCTATTGATTTTTCTAGTTTCATTAAACCGGTTCAGTGGTTTTAAAGTTCCAGACTTATTACCATTTATTTTGCTTTTGTCTCCACTGTG
This sequence comes from Phormia regina, assembly GCA_001735545.1. Classification (NCBI taxonomy): domain Eukaryota; kingdom Metazoa; phylum Arthropoda; class Insecta; order Diptera; family Calliphoridae; genus Phormia; species Phormia regina. Next base: position 418 of record MINK01177132.1, on the reverse strand, counting down.
CAATTGTGGATAAAAAAGAAATTTTACTTTTATTGGGATTGCAAAAAAAAAAAAAAAAAAAAAAAAAAAAAAAAAAAAAAA
>MINK01177131.1:0-12632 GCA_001735545.1 Phormia regina | reverse complement strand
CTGCATACGACAATTTGAAATTCTTTATAAACTATTGAAGGTATACGAAATATATGAGGTGTACAAATAGTTTTTTCCTAACTGTATGTAGTTATTAAAACTAGTTTTTATATTAAAAAATCTTGCATGACATATTTTTCCTGGCCCGATGAACTTGCAATTTCATTAAAAATTTCACCACTTTCGAGTAATACTGGACGTGGGATGCAATACGAAATCAAATGAAAATCTTTTTATTTTTTATTCTTGAAGCTTTGGTTACTAAAATAAATAAATGTAACCAAATTATTTTTAATTATTCAAGCTTGAGAAAAAATTTAAAACAATTAATCACTTTATGAAAAATTGTCAATATATTAATGCATTTTTAAACTTAAGAGTTATCATAACTCTGTTAAATCAGGATCACATTCAAGAGAAGATTTGAAAGCTAACCATACACCTTTAATTAAATAAAGGTCTATGAAATAAAAAAAGGACTATATAAAGAAAATGGAGAAATACTAATATAAACCCCTTAAAAACAAGTATAAGTTTCTTCCTTTCCTAATACTTTATTTAGTCTCCTTTTTGGAGCTCTTTAAAATTAATAAAATATTTTTTAAATTTGAAAGTATAAAAAACGGCTTAAATACTTTAAATTCTTTTTAATTATTTCATTGAACTACATAAATCTACCACAATTTTTTTTCTGCAATTATATCTGATCTTAAATTTAGCAGACATTTATTTGCATGCAAGCAACCAACTAACGAACCAACCAACGAACCACCCAGCCAATTTGACTCAACTCACATAAGTGACCACAATTACCGCATTTAATTTTTTATTATTTATTAAATTCATTTAAAAAGACTAGTCACGATATCAATTTCATTGTCTCCACTAAATTTAAAAAAGAAAAAAAATATATATTTAAAAGAGCTCAAACAACAACATGTTTGAATACAAATTCCAAAAAAAAAAAAAAAACTTTAAATATAGTAAAGAAATGAATAATTATGACATAAGTTATAGAAACAGCAGCAGAAAAATAATAATTAAATAAAGATCAAATTATTTATATATGAATATAATTTTATAACAAGTGAATATTTAATAAAAGTTGTTTGTAAATGTTTTATATAAATTAAATGACTTAAGGCGTTGAAATAAATGAAATGAAATGAAATAAACTCTTTACTGCAGTAGAGAAAAAAACTAAAAAGTTAATATTACATTAATAACAAACAATTGTTTTAGCTTTTTTATAGATTTAAATATTCATTTAATTAATATCAATATTTTAATAACAAAAACACTTTCAATTTATATAAAAAAATGTTACCAAAACATATAACCACCCATTACTATGTAATGTACAATGTATGCACATGAGTGTATATTGAAGATAGCCAATCAAAATCATAGTTTACAAAATTTATTTCCTTCATAGTAACAAACTCTAGTAATTGATTTAAATTTTTACTCTAATACACAAATATTAATTTAATAATATTTTGTGTTTGTTGTCAAGTGTTTTCGCCTATTCTCTTCTGTTCTCTTTATTAAAAGTGATAGTTATTGTTTAAATAATTTCATTTTTAAAAAAGAAATTTTTAAATTTTATGTTTAGAATAATAATAATAGCAATAATGTATTGAATTTCATGTAGGCACTTTAAAGATAAGATAAGTGAAATGTTTCGTTTTTAAAAAAAAGAGGTCTACATTAAAGAATATTTACAATATTAAAACAGAGTCCTCGAAGTGTTATCAGAGTAGACACAATGTTACAAATATCACCTTTCAAATCAAACAAAAATAAACGAGAAAACATGTTATTGAGTTAAATATAAATTCTGTTGTGATGAATTTCTTATACACTTCACCTAAAGTCAGGCCTTCAAATAAGAAACAAAATTTAAAAATTTATATTATTAAATAAATAAAAAAAAAAATTAAAACACGGTTTTCGAAATTGCGGTTTTGTGCTAAAAAATTTGTGGTAAAAAATATGAAAATTTATATAACCACAAATTCTCATATAAAATGTGATTTATTTTGATCTAATTTTAATAATTGGGGATTAAGGAAAACGAAGTTTTTTTTTTGTGACATTTCAAGAGAATATTTTCAAGCGTTTCAATATGGAGGTAGAAATTTTTCACAGCAGGTTATGCCGGACTCTTACCGACTAAAACCATCGTTGTGTTCCTTACATCCTACAGAACTGTCTACAGAGATATTGCGTCGCAGGGCCGTAAAGGCTTAATCAGTCTCCTCAGTGTTGTTGTGATGTATCAACTTTCTTCTATTCTCCTCCATGTTCGTGCAATGTTCCTGCTTACTTAGAAGGATATCTACAAGGTTATCCACTCTCAGTTGCTGCCCTACTGCATGCTCTGTTCTTTGTCGCACTTTGTTGAATCGGGGGCAGCAAAACATTAAGTGTTCGGGGTTCAATACTACTATTTGGACAGTTGGGGCACATTAGTGACCTGTGAAGATAACTTCTATATTCTCCATGCCCAGATATGAACTGAATGAGGTAATAATTGACCTCTTCGTGTTTTTTAGTAACCCATACCTCTATGTTTGGTATAAGTTTGAATGTCCACCTTCCCTTCAGACTTCTTTCTCTCTATAGTTTACGTAAAGTATTTGTGCCTTGTTCTCCTATTCTTTTACGTTCGTACAGACATTCGGCCTCGCCTGCCAGGATGTCTACGGGGATCATTCCTAAGATGACGTAAACCGCTTTCTCCGAGATTGTAAGAAATGAGCTATATATACGTAACGCACATATCCTACATAAAGGAAAGACTTTTCTTGCTATCCATTTCACTTTAAAGGAGGTTGCGCATACGAGAGCCGTGTAAAGAATCAGCGAGCTGTGTTTATTATTTTCCCCTTTGAATGTCGCGGTTCTGCTACGTTTGGCATCATTCTATCAATGGCTACTCTGACGTTTGTTGCTTTTTGACAAATATATTCTACATGTGCTCCGAAATTTAGCCTTGCATCTATCATGACACCCAGGTACTTAATGTATGGTTTAGACAATATTTTATGATCTCGTTTTTTCGACGGCTAGTTAAGAGAACTGCTTCCATTTTGTGTTTAAGCTGTAGTATAAACTGTAGGTCTTGTTCTTAGCACCAAAAGATATTGCTCTAGGATATTCCTTAACGTATACATATTGCCTTAAAATCTGTGATTTACGGACGATATAACCATGTCCGTCAAATTGTATCTAAACATAAATTTTTAGATCAAACTGTTGATCACAATTTGGGAGTTATTTTATAGGCCTTAAAATCCCTACAGTAAAATTCACTTGTTATTGGTTGGAGATCTCCCTTATTTTATTTAGACCACATTTTCATGTTCTCTCGAGCATATGCACCCATATTTTATTTAAATTTTGCGTGATAAATTTTATTTAAATATATACCTTTAAGCAATATTTCAGTGAACAATGCTTTCATATAAAGTTTTTCAGAAATTATTTAAGAGTGAATAAATCTCTTTGAGAAAGTTATTATCAAATAAGTTTCTTCTAAGTAGAAATCTTATAATAAAATTCATTATATATCTTAGTGGGCACCATAATATAAGAGCTTTCCTGGGGATCACTGATAAGCTCATATCAGTATAACGTTTACGTGTATTCTTAAGAAATATTTACCACTCTTTATGCAAGTATTGGTCCATAACTCGACACCCCAAATACTCACTTGGTTTTTACTTTTTTTGTTTATATATTTTTTTTTATTGTTGTCCTAATCTTATAATAAAATAAAAATAATTTAAATTGCACTAGCAAGACTTGTCTGCTAATGTATATTTTAATTAATTATATAACATATAATTAATTTTATTATATAGGAAGCATTTTTGTAGTCTGCAATTTCAAATTATCATAAACAAAATTTATTTTATTTTTTTGCAATTCAAAGTTTCTTGTCTAAGTCTTTTGATTTAGCTTTAAATTAAAATTTCTATTTTTATATTATAATAAAGTTTTAGTAAAATAAAACTCATCACTAGCTAACGATGAGAATATTTCTTTTTATATTTTATTTTTTTACATAAAGAAAAACTTTCCTACATCGTTACATTGACACTTTTATTAGTTCTAAAAAAAACACATGTTTTTGCGGAAGTTAAATGTCGCTACTTTATTTCTTTAACTTAAATGGTCTAACACACAATAAAATTTGTAAAAAACAACTACTAATATTTAATAATAATTTCCTTAACTTCCTTTTTAGAAAAAAAAACAACAATAGAATAGAAAAAAATCTAAGAAAAAAAAACATATGGAAATGACAACAGGTTGAAGGTTTCTATTTATGCTTTAAATCATTAGATATTTTCCTAAGACAATAACTAATTTTATAGTCAACTTAGATCAATGATATTAAAAGAAATAGAAAATTTATAGGAAAAAAACATATTGTCACTGCATAAAACCAAAGTAATAAATTTATGAATGAATGAAAAATTTATATGAAAAAAAAAAAAAAATCACAATTTTTCCTTAACAAAAACAGAATGTTAATGTCTTTGGGTATTTGAACAACTGAATAAAATACAGAAGCATATGCTTGTAGACATATACAGAAATATATATTTTTTATATGTAAAAACTAAATACTAAAAGTAACTTAGAATACTAATTTTCATTACAATACAGTGCAGTTCAGTTCATTTCATTTTTATATTATTGAGTCCATCATCTACCACTTTTCTATAAAAATAAAATAAAAAAAAAACTATTTACGCACCTCTTGTCTACTTGTCTGTTTCTCTGTCTATCTATCTTTCCTTCTGTTTTAGTTTTCTTTTGGTTTTATTTTATTTCCACAGACACATGTTCATTTTTATTTTCAGCATAAAAAAAACTGCTCGTCTTTCTTTTGTTTTTTGTTGTTGGTGTCTTTAAAATAATATTTAAATCAAACCGGATGTTGTGACAACATTTGTTTAGTACATGATTTCTTTTCAGTTAAAATACAAATACAAATTTGTATTTATTATAAACTTTATTCTCCTTTTTAGTTAACGAATCTACCTAATAATTTTAGTTAAGTGTAATTTCATTATAGTTTTACCTTAATAATACATATGGTTTAAATTCAAACATACATATGACAAAAATTGTTTGTTATGATTTTTTATTAGATTTTAAATGACCAAAATCAGGAGTTGTTTAGAATTTATGTTTATTAGTTAACCATTTAACAATTCATAAAATGTTTGTTACAGGTTAAAGCTAACTATTAGAGTGTGTGTGTTTGTCTGTCCATATGTCTGTTTTTTTTTGAATAATTTGGTTGGTCTGACGCCAGTTTTCCAGTCAAGTCTTTAAGGCTGGTTAATGATGATGGTGGTGGTAGTGGTAAGGTGTTGTCACTTTGCTTTTTGGTCATTGATATGGTTTGGTTTCATTATCATGCACTTTACGGGAAGTAGTGCAGCCAATTTGTAGTTATGTATGCAAACTGTGTTTCGTTGTTGTCTGCATTTATATAAAAAAAAAAAACATTGTACTTGTGTCTCTGTCTTTTTTCTGTGATATATATATTGTGGATTTTTAGGGCATGCCACTGTTTGTTATATTAAGAATTTTATAGCTCATAATTTTAATCACAAGTTTGTTAGCAGACGTTTAACAGTGGTTTATTGATGTAGTTTTTAAGAAATCAACATAAAAAATTGTCAGCAAGTTGAACGCCACGATTATTAAGAAATTAAGGTTATTTTTTTATCATTAATTAATAATAAAGAACTTGGGAATAACTTTCTAAACAAAATGTAAATTTAGAATAAAAGAAAATCCAATTAATGTTGAGTTTAATTTACTGGAATAGGTAGCAGCATAGGATTCAAATTCTGATACAAAAGATTTTTTAAAGGCTTTTAAATTAAATATAAAATACACAAGGAAATTCTAATTCAGCAACATGGTGTTTCTCAGTAGATTGTATGATATTCGTAAGTCCTTTTTAAATTAACTTTAGTTGTAGCAATAAATCGCGATTTGTAAAATTGAAAAGTTTACATTATATATTGAAGCATATCTCAAAAAGTACTTGTCGTATTTCATTCAAAAATATTGTAACAAAATTTGTTTAAAATTATACTCAAGACTTTTTTATTTTANTTTTTAATACCATCAACACTTATGGAGATATTAACCTTTATTTCCCAAGAAAAAAAATGACAAAATTAATTTTATTTTGTTTTAAAAATCATAAAAATTCAAAAGTGTCAAAAATTTTAATTATTTTACTTTAATAATAAAGACACATTTGTTACCAATGAAATAAGATTAATTTCATTAAAATGAATTAATTAATTTTGAATTTATTTTTAAATTATTGAAAATACTCATTAAAAAGTAATATAGAAAATTTTAAAATTTTCTATGTGCGTTGTAAATGAGTATCTGCACTAATTTGCAAATAAAATCAAAAATACTGCATTGATTTTATTGAAATTAGTTTTTTTTATTTACATTAAATGTATCTTTATGATTAAAGAATTAAAATTAAAATTTTTGACACTTTCAAATTTTTATGATTTTTCGAAATATAATAAACGCTTGCAATTTTGTATAAAATTTTAATTTTTTCCAGAAAATGGTACTAATATTTCCATAATAATTAACCATTTCTTAAAAGTAAAGTAAAAACGACTTGATGATCATTTTAATTAGAGACTTCTGACAATTCTTCGAATAAAATTAGCCAGATAGTTTTCAAGATATGCTTCAATATATAGATCAACCTTCTAAATTTTTATATATAGGAATAACCTTAAAGAATCAATTTCTTGAACTGACTTAAACCAAAAATACACTTTTTATGACAACTTTTCACTGCTAATTGAATAGGTGTTAAAAAAAGAATAACCTCAAATGAAAAGCTCATTGAAATTGATCCGAAATTGTACTATTTGTAGATTACATAGTCAGAATCTTACTGATTTCTTTGGATGTTACTCTTTTGCTCGAATAGAAAACTCACATCATTCATGATCAGAGAATAGCCAAATTCCCATAAGAACAACAGTTTTCAAAAATATCAAATCACCAAAAAAAGCGACTAAAAAATAATCCAGTAAAAATTCTTTTGTTGTTACGGGAAATAAACTTAGAGAAATCTGGGGGGCATAATTTCCAAGCATGTGAAAATGCATCAATACTTTGGAATACTTTCAAAAACATTTTCCCTGAAAAACAACCCTTTTTATGGATGACTTTTTCCAAAGAAGTGAAATGGAAAATATCTTAATTCAAATTCATATGAAATCACTTGAGGTTTTTGCAAACAACAACTCTTTTTACGGATGACACATTATCAGACTTTATTTATTNCAAGAAAATGGTATGAAAAATGTTAAAAATATTNNTATGNTANCATTTGTATTACCTTCTCTTAACTTACTTTCTCTTTTTTAATCACATTTAAGGTCCTATATGAACTATAAAGTGTCGATTTATGTCAGGAATTGAATATGTTAACCTTTAGTCATATTGCCAAGTTAATGGTCAAGTATTTGTAGGGCTCCCGATACATTCTCTGTTCTGTACAAAAATATTTAATCTCAACTTTTATACTTTAATACACTGATCTCAATAGCGGTCTTCACGTCTTAAGCCCAAATATTTTGCATAGTCAAGTTCAAGTAAAACTCTTTTAAAATTTGTATAATTTTACAGGCAAACTTCTACATTCAAAAGCTTCCCCGTTAGAACCAAGTTTTACATCTATTTATTTTGGTTGATTAAAATTCGTAAGCATTTAAGGTGATAACGAAAAAAATTTCACCATTTTAATTAGATTTTTCTGACTTTGAAAACTTGCACTATTATTTTGTTAATCATGTTCAAGAGATCATTTATGACCCTTAAATTTCTACAGATTTTGAGATCATTTATTTCGGAAACAATGATGCTTAATATATTAATAATATTGTCTTTTAAATCCTTACTATTATACAGGTTCCACCCATTTTTTTTATTAACATTAGATAATATTAGATAATAAGCTAATCATTAAAAAATTTATATCACTTTAGTAGGTTTGTATGATTAACAAAATGTATAATAAAAGCATTTTGATTGAGCAGCAATCATTTTAAAATAAAACGATATTTAAATATTTAAGCTCTTAAATTTCCAAAACCCTTCTACTTAATCCAAATTTTAAATTTTTTATAAAATATTTCCATAAATTATAAATTTAATCTTAATCTAATTATAAATCCAAACGATATAAAAATTTACAATAACCCTCTTAAACACTTTGAAAATAAATTCATATACATAATTTCGTTTCACAAAACCTTAATTGAATTCATATGTTTTATATAAAATCAAATTCCATAAACATTTAGTAATCAATACTTATGACTATTAGTCTATATTTAACTATTAAAAGTCATAAAAAACACCGCAATAATCATAAATATTGACAAATGTATGTGCTCTAAATACAAAAGACTTAAGCAACAAACATACTTTTTTTTCCCATACCTTGAGCGAACAGCAAATGAATAAATTTATTTATTACGAACTGAAAACAGAGCAAAAGTTAATAAGCTTTTAATAAAATTTAAAAATTTATTAGCCATATTCCGCTTGAAATCAAAAGACATGAGAAACAAACAATATTTTCTAAATAAACATTTACTTTTGATTTAAGATTTATTTGTTTTATTTCATTTTTTCTGAAAAAAAAAGCCACAACAGACAAACAGAAACCTCTAAAACTTAACTACCATTTCCTTTTAGCTTTTTATATATATGTATGTATGTGTGTGCTTAAAATTAGCTTTTATGTCAATATTTAACATAAATGGTATGTCCGCATTATGTTCTGATTTTATCTTATTTCTTTTTATACTCATGTTTTCTTTTTTACAATCCAACAAACAAACAACTACATACGCGTTTTTATTTAAACTAAAATTAAAACATTAAATTGAAATATTTGCTAAAGTTCAAAAACAGGTGTAAAGTATAGAACAATCAATGCAATCGAACATGTTTAAGACAGAAATAAAAAAAGTTTTTTTTAACAATTTATTAAAAAAAACATTTAAAACATTAACATTTTACTTTAGTTTCAATTGATCATCAGAGCATTAAGAGCAGAAGGAGGGTGAAATAAAACACTTAAAAAAAAACATGTTAAAATGTTAGTAGTGAACATGAAAAAATTTGCGTACAAGCAGTTGCAAATAGTTTTAGTAATTTAAAATGTGCTGCAGTACATTTTAATCGAACAGCAAAGAAATTTTATGTTGTTTTTTTTTTGTTCAAGCAGAAAAAAAAACACAAACATTAACATTAAATTTTTTAAATTATTTCACCGTAACAAGAGTGACAATGTTTACGGAATTTGAATTGATTTTGCACAGTCTATATCTTAATTTAATTTAGAGGAATGTTTGTAAATAAGTAAGTAAATAAAATGTTTAAATGATGCACAGTGTAAATGTTTTCACATTTTTTTAATGGATTTTTAGAGATAAACTTTATATTGTAAAAAAAACTATTATAGGGGGAAGGGTAATAGTGAAATATTCATGGGAGAATACTGAGATTACAGGTCTTAAAAAAAAACAAAGAAATTAAAAAAAAAATTATTGGCATCGATTACAGTAGAGCTATTGGCTTGAATTCATCCTGTGTTTGCATTATTTTGCTCACAACTTTTTTGTTTATTTACCAATTTTGCACATTTTCGATATCAAACAAATCTTATATAAGATAAATATTTAGACAACGTTTCGTCCACCTTCGTTATGTCCTTCGAGCACAATTTCGACATCAACAGACGGACATAGCTAGATCGACTCAGAATCTAACTAGGACTTTATGGGGTTTTAAATTAAAATTAGTGTCTATGATCTTAATTACTAATCTATAATTCATTTGAGTAACATAAACTCACTTTTCTTAATATGCACTCTATTTTATACCCTACACCACCAAAATTTGCCAAAAATAAGCTTTATTGTATTTTATACGGCACAAATTGGACTGTATTTTATGCCTTGAAAGTCGACATAGTTTTTGATAACTATAATATCTAAAGTTTTGCAGTAGAACTTGCAGATAACATTAATAGTTCAAATGGTATATATGAATGCAGGCGAAAAAAACGCATTTTTCAATTCTTTTCGATTTTATTTTTATATTTTTCAAATTTTCTCATTAACGAAAGTCATGGCAAGGCATAATATTCTGCCCAATTTGTGCCGCGTTAAATGTTAGTTATAGTTCCTCTTTAGGGCAAGCGTTGGGCACCCTAACTAAAACTTAAGGTAGCTAATCTCACACCCGAAGCATTAAAAATCATTCGGTATTCATAGCTTAAAAATGATAACGTACTTCTTTTGGCCACATTGCTAACTATAAACGAGAGAAGAAGGTATAGTCGGTCAAGACCGACCATATGATACCCTNNGAAATGTTAATAATGAGTGAAATATAAAACTTTTTAAGTTATAAAACACTAATAAAAAAGGATTAACAATAACAGTTATATTTAATAATTTTCATACACCGAAAAAAACAAAAAAATCATATTTTTGTTAATAAATTTTATATTAATTAACTTTTCAGTGGAATTTAATTATATTATTTATTAATACAATTAAATTTTTAATTGATTTAAACTTACTTTTTCTAAGCTTTAAGAAAAATATAAAGAAAATTTAAAGATTTATCCATAGAAATATAGAATAGAAATAAAATAAATTTAAATATATTTTCAAAAATGTTTAGCTCATTACACTGAAAAAAAGTGAAAATGTACTTTAATTACGAAATTGCTTATATTTATTAACTTTTTTTTTATTTCGCTCCAATCATCAGAATGATAATATTAATGACTAGTATAATTGATTATTTCACATGCACTTGTATCTGGCCAGATATTTAACGAATTTAACTGTGATTTAAATATATTTCTAAGTCTCCAGGTACCCTCAATAAATATTGTTAGGTATCGTTTTTTGGAAAAACACATAAAAAAAACAACAAACTAAATTTATGTAGATTTTTCAATCTATACATGTATTTGGCCAGATGCACACACATTTTGTATGAAGTGTGCTGTACTTTATTGTTATTTTTTATTATTTTTTTCTCTGCGTTTGGTTCTTACAAATATTGAAAACCGAATGAACAACATTCACGTCATTACTTTATAACAAATAAATTTTATTGAAATGAACTTTAAACAACTATTTATTTGAAATTAAACACAAAAAAAATCTTTTTTATTTTATTTCTCATTAAATTTTTTTTACGGGTTGGTGGTTTAGAAAGTACTAAGAATAAAAAAAAAAATGAAAATATATATCTGCCTGGCGTGACAACAATGTAATATTATCACTAAAAAGCATATTTTTCATATAAATGTACTGAAATACGTAGTGTATCTGGCCAGATACATGCACTACGTACGTGACTATCGGAACATGTGCATGACGGAGGGTTAAATAGCTATAATTAGTTCTAAATGTTTGGAAATTATTTTAAATCTTTATTATTTCCATATTTTGACAGACAAACTTTTCATTTTTCTTCATGTTTTATTAAGAGTTATCAATTTACTTAAAAAAGTTATTGCGCCAATTAGAAAAATAATTATATTAATAAATTATTTAATTAAATTCCATTATGAATTTAATTAATAATTTTATTAGCAAATAATTTGAAATATTTTTTTCTGTGTACATTTATTTATTAAAAAGAACTAATAATAAAATCAATCATTATAGTTATTAATATTATCATTTTGATGATTGGAGCAAAANNATGATTGGAGCAAAATCAATTAAAAATTAATTAATATAAGCAATTTCGTAGTTGAAGTCCATTTTTCCATTTTTCTGTGAGAGTTGTAAAATAAGTATAAGTTTTAGTGATATTATTTGACATTTGGAAGCTAATTATTTTGACAGATTAAAACATTGAAAAATGGAAAATGTTACATTAATAACACCGCACAGTGCTTTGAACCCATACAACGGTGGGACAAAAATAGAAGGAGTTGTCGTAGCATATTTACACTTATTACTTTAGTTTTAGAATAAATAAGTACGACATTTTGAAAAAATTGACACAAGGACACGCCTACTTCCTATATATTCTAAAGTTAAAAAAATAAATTTTCTCTAAAATATTGATCAGAATTTTACAAAAGTTTATGTCAGACATTAAAAATTGATTATTTATAAATCTTCTAAATTATTTTTTAATCGGAGTAAGGACACGCCTACCTCCTGAAACTAAAAACGGATTTACTTCGTGAAAAATAGACAAAATTCCACCAATATTGCAATAAGATATAGAGTTTTATAATTCTGCCAATTTTTATTTAAATCAGAATAAAAACACGACTACCACTCATATATAATAATATAAGCTATTTAAAAAAGTATGTCCCATATTTACAAAATGCCCTCTAGTGGCGCCAAATTCTACTTAAATAATTTGTAAAAATATATTTCAACAGTTTTTTCTATTATTTCTTTTGCAAACGTACACAGAAACTTAACTAAATTAGTATTGAAATTTAATTAATATTATTTATTAATATAATTAATTTTCTAATTGGTTTAAAT
>MINK01177126.1:0-11028 GCA_001735545.1 Phormia regina | reverse complement strand
TGCTTCGGTTCTTATTCGAGTTACGGTTGTCGTATCATTTATTTTTTTCTGTTGGCATCCAATCCTTCTGGGACAAATTTAAGTTAACAAATATTTCTTAGACTGCTTAAAAACTTGTATAAAAAGTTTTTAATTTATTTAAAAAGTGGCTTTATTGATAATCCACTAGATTAACAGTTTAAGATAGGCTCTGGAAACGTTTCTCTAACGCTTCTATTAAAAAACTAGTGTCACTTTCAGGATAAATTCTCTGCTTAAATGAGTTTTTATTCATTGCTTGGTTTTTAAGGTTTCTTGTCTTTGTATTAATAATATGCATTAATTCTGTAATGTATACCTATTGGCGAAATTTACTATTGATATTAATGCTCCTGGTAGAATGTTAAGGGATTCACGGTTTTCTGATCGAGAAGTTTTATTGAATTGTAATGTTCGTGACTGTATCTGGAGTTTTTACCACAGGCTAGTTGTTGTCTTTCTCTCTTGCTTTCAATGTCTACACGAGATCCTTACAACTATTGGCAGGAGGGTTTCACAAGGTTTGCTTTCGCGACCCTTGCAACTTGGTTTGTTTAAACGGTGAGAATAAAATGTTTTATTATCTCGCGACATGTTTTGTTTCCAGATGACTAAGAACACAAAAAGTCGTTGCTTTGTTAGTGATTTAACAAAGAGCGAGAAATTATTTCCATAGATGGATGTTATGAAATTGTACTAATATTTTAGGAGAATTTTAACTATTTGTGAAGGAATGTTGGTATTTTTTTCGATATTCGATTGAAAAGATTTTTGAATCTTAGTCCACAAATTTCTCTGCGAAACCTAAATTGGTGTCCTAGAATTGCAGCGGAGATTCTGGTTATTTATTGCGATAGTCAGGGCACCATTGTTGGCACTAAACTAGTCATTTAATATTAAGTCAAATTGGTACTTTCAGGAGGGAAGGATTTCTTTCATAAGACTTAGTTTGAGTTCCTTGTTACTGTGGACTCTTTGGAAATGAGTGCCGTGAGCTTGCTCGCAATGGCTTGGAAACTAGTGTTCTTTTCATAGTCATTTTGTAATTCCATTTGGATATATTTTTATGGCCATAAGGGAGTGGACTTTGGACATGCTAGCGTGCTGGTGAGCCGATGTGATCATTATGCTTTAGTCGCAACTGTGGTTCCACACTTTTCTTTCTTTCTATTTCTTTTTATTCTTTATTTTCTTTTTCTGCATTAAAAGAGATCAAATGGAGACGTTTGCTTCTGGTGCGTAATTACCGCATTATGCTCTCGTGGATTTTTTAATTAGATATTCGTAATTTTCATAAACTTACATTGAACTTCGCGACCCCCTACGAATTTCCTTACGACCTTGTGGGTCGCTGACCCCCATTTGAGACCGTTTGACCTCGACAGCGTGAAGTAGATCAATAGAGATGGCATTCAATATAGCAAGAAAGAAAGAGAAATGTGGAACCTAAACCAACATAAACATCAGTTGTGACATTGTTCCTAAAGACTTTTATTCCCATTACAACCCTATGAGGCTAAAACAGTCCTTACTATTAACGTCCCACCTAGTATCGTGTGTGTGTGGCTTCACCTCACTCACCTAGTTTCGCTGGCCTACCAGTGACGTGTATGTGTTTCCAATTTTCTCGAGCTCTTCAACAATCATCGCACGTTCTGCGTAAACTGATGTGCCAGTGTCCACTTACTTATCTGTTTCCCTATGAGAAATGATCCGTAAACCTGCTATTATAACTCTAAGACTCTGCTTGGAGATTGCTTGAATTGCCGGTTTTTAGTAGGCCATAGCGCTCTAGAAACTTTTCGTCCGATTTATTCATTCTCATGCTCGTTGTGTTGTTCAAAGTCCATTCCCTAATGGCCACACTAAAGAAGGCACCATTGGATGCTTTAACAAATGACTCTATTGAAAGACCTATCCAGCTCCGAGCCATTGCGAGCTAGCTCATCGGCTATTTCGTTGCCATTAAGACTATTAACAGGCTAATGTCCTGTCATACATTTGACAAAGTGTTTTTGTGTCAGGTTGCTTGATTTCAGAGTCGTCAGATCATTTAGTCTTGGTTTAGATGTTCAAAATTTGCTAGTTTTCGTAGTAAATATACAACTTTTGAGAGGTTTAATGATCTGAAATCTGGGGACTTGATTGTTTTCAAGTCTCTCCTAGAGTTTCTTAAGGATGCCAAAATCAATCTGTAGCTGTTTGAATACTCCTCCAAACTTATATTAAAGTCAAAAAAAAAAAGAAAAAAAAAAGTACGAAATTCATCCTCAATTTTTTTTTATAAAATAATTCTTCTTTGACATTTTTATTTAATTTATTTCCAATTCCTAATTTAAAAAAAATTGTATTTTTCTCTTTGTAGATTGGTTTTCAAAAAGGTCGCTAAACTTATGGGCGGTCGTGTACGTATTATGATGTCTGGCGGTGCCCCACTCTCACCTGATACTCACGAACAAATTAAGACCTGTTTGTGTGTTGATTTAATTCAAGGCTATGGTCTAACTGAAACTACTTCCGGTGCAACTGTAATGGATTGTAAGTTTTTATTGAAAAAAATAGCATCAATTTTTTTTTATTTTAACAATTTATTCTTTTTTTTTTTAGACCGTGATACCCAATATGGACGTGTTGGTGCTCCATTAACCGTATCCGAAATTCGTTTAGTTAGCTGGGAAGAGGGTGGCTATAGAATAACCAATAAACCTTATCCTCAAGTAAGTTTTTGTAATTGAAATAAAATGAATAAATATATTAAACTTAGATAATATTATCAAATAATAAAAATAATGAACTTTTCTTTAATTAAATTTTTGTTCAAATTTACTATTTTTTGTTATTTAGGGCGAAATTATTGTTGGCGGTGAATGTGTTTCAATGGGCTATTATAAATTACCCTCAAAAACCGCTGAAGAATTCTTTGAAGAGGATGGCAAACGTTGGTTCAAAACCGGTGATATTGGTGAAATGCATCCAGATGGCGTACTTAAGATCATTGGTAAGTAAAAAAGAAATATTTTGTTTAATAATAAAAACAAATATTTATTTGCAACTTTTTCTTTTTTTTATTATCCTTAACAGATCGCAAAAAAGATTTGGTTAAATTGCAGGCGGGTGAATATGTTTCTTTGGGCAAAGTGGAATCTGAATTGAAGACTTGTACCTTCATTGAAAACATTTGTGTATATGGTGATCCCACCAAACAATACACAGTGGCTTTGGTAGTACCCAATCCAAAACATTTAGAAGAATTAGCACAACGTCATGGTTTGGAAGGCAAATCATTTGAAGAACTTTGCTCTAATCCTGTCATGGAAAAGGCTGTCATTAAGGAAATAGCTGAACATGCCAGAAAATGTAGGTTTTGTTTTATAAATGAAAAATAATATATAATAATTTTTTGTAATATTTTTTTTTTGTAGGCAAATTACAAAAATACGAAATACCCGCCGCCATTACTTTGTGCAAAGAAGTTTGGTCACCTGATATGGGTTTGGTAACCGCTGCCTTTAAACTGAAACGCAGAGATATTCAAAATAAATATCAGCATGATATCAATCGCATGTATGCCTCATGAAAGTGACTTTAAATTTTTTTTTTTAGTTATTAGTTTTGCTAAACAACTTTACAATATGAAAACCAAGCAAACAGAATTAAACAACAGAAAAGTTATAACAATAATAATAACAAACATCTTTTTTTCCTCTAACAACTAAATTCCCCTTTTTTTCATACTAATAACGATTTTTTCCTTAAACATATTTTCCGCCCCTCCCCATCCCTTGACCTTTATGATAATTTCTTTAGAAAACCTTAACACTCAGCAATATTTTTTCTAAAAAAAAAAAATGCATACTAAAAGAAAAGTAAAAAAACATAACTTATTTATTTAAAATAAAAAAGTAAAACAACACAAATAAATTAAACAAAATGAAAAAAAAACGTATATTTAATCCTTAAAGAAATTAACAGAAAAGTACATAGAAAAACATCTTTAAATTATAATTAAAAAAAAGAGAAAAAAATTTATTCTTAAAAGAAAAATTTAAAAAGAAAGTATAAAATAATTAAAAAAAAAATTATGTTCGTTTAGTTTAAAAGAAAACACAAAATTAACTTTGTAAATTATTGATCTTTAAACATTTATTATAAATACTATTATTATAAACAAAAAAGAAAGAAAAACAAAAAAGTTCTAAAGTTTTTTTTTATTATAAAATTAAATTGAATTTTTTATTTTATTTTTTTGTTAAATGAATTATTATTATTTTTTTTCTAAGGCTTTAAGAAAATTTATTATTTTAAAAAAATTGAAATTTTTGTTTATAAAAAAAGTACTATTTTGTTTAGTACCTTTTTTTAAGGCAATTAAAAAAAAATATATATATTTTTTTGATTTTATAAAATTTCCTTTATTTTGTTTTATTAAAATTTATAAATTGTAAATTTTTAATTATACCAGAATTAATTACTATTATTATTTTTATTTTATTTTTGAAATTAGTTTTTAGTACTAATTGCAAATTGTTATTAAATTAAGTGTATTAAGTACTTTTTTTTTTTAAATAGTAAAGCTAAATATAAGATTTAGTTTTTAAACATGTAAAATGCTTGAAATAACATTTTATTGTTTACTATTATTTTCTTTTTAGAGAAGACTTAAGAAAGAGCCAGTAATTTTTAATAAAAACAAGAAAAACAAAAAAATAAATGAATAAATTAAAAATACACAAAAAAAATTAATAATTAGTTGTTTTTATTTCGCAGAATGGAGGGGGGGGGGNNGNGAGATTGAAATTGACTTTAACAGAATTTACAAGTACAATTTCATAATAAAGATAAACAATGGAAATTTAAATTTATCAGATTAACTTTAAATATAATTTAATAAATAATAATTATTTTCATATTGCATACTTTCAGGCTTTGTGACAACGTTTTTTTTGGTGTTGTTTAAAAGCCAAGAAAAGAAATGTTTGTTTATAAATTTATCTAATAAAAACTTATCCTCTTAAAAAAGAAACATACATTGATTCCTTTTTTTATAAATATTTTTTGCTTATAGCCCTCTGCTACATATTATAAAATATTACAGCATACTTTCAGGCAATTCCTTTTTTAATATAAACCTTTTGTTGTTGGTTTTTGTTACATAACACCATAAAATAACCATAAATGTTATTTTCTTAAAATTTATATATTTTATTTTTAAAACAGCTAATAAATTTTGAAATTTAATACCCATACAGTTTTATTTATGTATGTAGTTGTTTGTCGATCTTTTCTATGGCTCAACACTGTTCATAAAATGTGCAACAATATAATTTTGTTTGCAGTTCCTTTATTTTTTGCTATGAACTTTACAAAGTTGAAAAATATATACTGAACACTTGTATTATTTAAGTGAAATACTATTATTATAGAAGAAGAGAACTCAATGCTGTAGACACATGTGAATATTATTTATTATGAATTATACCTTTTTAGCGGGATTTATGTTATAGCGTCAGTTTTTTTATGGACAAAAAAATATACCAACAAACTTGTGCTAATATATTGGTGTTTGTGTAAGATTTTTTAAGCTATTTTTCGTGGAACTCTTGAATTGTTAAAACTGTCCAATGCAGTAGTGAAATATTTGGCAGAAGAAAATTACACAGAGAGGAATTAATAGAATATAAAATAAATATTATATAAACTATTAGCTCTATACTAGTTTACAGGCAAAACTATAGAATTGACTCTAGACTAGAAAATATAATAAACTAAAGGCTAGACTATAAATTAGACTTTGAACTAAAATAAATACTAGATTTTTTACTATACTATAAACTAGTCTATAAAAAAAACTATTATTTAGACTATAGACAAGACTTTAAAGCATACTATGAACTAGATTATTAACAAAACTAAGAACTAGACTATAAACAGGACTATAAAATGAATTATGAACTAAACTATAAACTAGCAAATATACTAGACTATAAACTATGTTATGAACTGAACTTTAGACTATAATAAAGACTATGAACTATACTATAAGTTAGACTACGAACTAAATTATACTATAAACTGAATTATGAACTGAACTATATACTAGTCTATAAACTATGTTATGAACTATAAACTGGAAAAGTTAGATTACGAACTAGACTATGAACTAGACTACAAACTAGACTATAAACACACTATGAACAAGACTTTATAAAATACTATGAACTAATTATAAACAAGACTATGATCTATACCATATACTAAATTATAAACTAGACTATAAAGTGAATTATGAACTAAGCTTTAAACTATATTCTATAGACTATAAACTACGTTATGAACTAGACTATAAATTATACTACAAACAAGTCTATGAGCTACATTATAAACTAAACTATAAAGTAGACTGTTAAATTCACTATAAACTGGACTCTTAGTTAGACTACTAACTACAGACTATAAACTAGGTTATGAACTGGACTGTAAATTGACTATAAGCAAGACTATGAACTACTGTATAAACTAGACTATGAAAAAGACTATAAAATGGTCTATGAACTAGACTATAAACTAGATTTTAAAATAGAGTATAAACTAGACTATAAACTAAACTATGAACTAACAGTTGATAACTGCTTATATATTATATAATAACCTAGACTATAAACTAGACTATGAACTTACTATAAACTAATTTATATACTATATTATAATCTAGATATAAATTGGACTATAAACTAGACTATGATTTAGGTTATGAACTGGGTTATAAATTAGACTGAAAACTGAACTATGAACTAGACTATAATATAATGTATATACTACTATGTATATGTAAACTGAATTATGAACTGGACTATAAACTAGACTATATACTAGTCTATAAACTATGTTATGAACTATAAACTGGACCATAAACAAAACTATGAACTACTGTATAAGCTAGATTACGAACAAGACTATGAACTAGACTACAAACTAGATTATAAACTTGACTATGAACTAGACTATAGACAAGACTATAAGGAATACTGTGAACTAATTATTAACAAGACTATGATCTAGTCCATATACTAAATTAAAAACTAGGCTATGAACTGACCTATGAACTAAACTATAAACTATAATATATATTAGACTATAAACTAGGTTATGAACCAGACTATAAATTATACTATAAACAAGTCTATGAACTACATTTATAAACTAGACTACTAAACTATAAACTAAACTGCTAAATTCACTAAAAACTATAAACTATGTTATGAACTGGACTGTAAATTGACTATAAACAAGACTACTATATATACTAGACTATGAAAAAGACTATAGAGTATAAAATGGACTACGAAATTGACTATAAAGTAGAGTATAAATTAGACTATAAACTAAACTATATATGTTATATTATAACATATACTATAAACAATTATGGACTATAACTATATAACTATTAGACTATAATCTAATGTATATACTAGACTGAACTATAGACTAGACTATATACTAGACTATAAACTATGTTATGAACTGGGCTTTAAATTAGACTATAATAAAGACTATGAACTACACTATAAGCTAGACTATTAACTAAGGTATAAATTAGAGTATAAACTGGACTATGAACAAAACTAGGTTATGAACTATAAACTGGGCTGTAAACAAAACTATGAACTACCGTATAAGCTAGATTACGAACAAGACTATAAACTAGACTACAAATTAGACTATAAAATAAACTATTAACAAGCCTATATACTGGACTATAAATAAGACTACAAACTAGACATTAAACTAGAGTATGAATTATACTATAAATTGAACTATGAACTATACTATAAACTAGACTACAAAATACCCTTTGAACTAGGCTATAAACTATGAACTGGACTATAAACTGACTATAAATAAAGACCATGAACTGACCAAATAATAGACTAAAAACTATGATTCACATTATACTATAAATTCGGCTATAAAATAGATTATAAATTAGTTCATAAACTAGACTACAGATCGTGCTGCAGGAAGTAAAAAGGAAATATTTGTTATAGACTTAAATATAAAGCAAATTATGGACAAGACTAACTAGATGTCTACTTTAGAAGATAACAATTTAGATTATAGTCAAGATAATAGAAGAGACAGTAGTCAACAGTACAGGCTAGACTATAGCCAAGACTATTAGCTAAACTAGAGACAAACTAAAGGGTAAACTATAGTCAAAACTATAAGCTAAACTATGGTCACGACTATAGGTTAAACTATAGCCAAGACTATAGGTTAAACTTTTGGCTAGACTAAAGGTTGAACTATAATCAAGACTATTGCATAGGTTAAACTATGAACTGGACTATAAACTGACTATAAATAAAGACTATGAACTACTGTATAAACTAGACTATATAAAAAGTCTATAAACTAGACAATGAACTGACAATATAATAGACTAAAAACTATAATTAACATTATACTACAAATTCGACTATAAAATAGATTATAAATTAGTTCATAAACTAGACTACAGATCGTGCTGCAGGAAATAAAAAGAAATAATAGACGAGACAGTAGTCAAAACTATAGCCAAGACTATTAGCTAAACTAGAGGCAAACTAAAGGGTAAACTATAGTCAAAACTATAGGCTAAACTATAGTCACGACTATAGGTTAAACTATAGCCAAGACTATAAGTTAAACTTTTGCCTAGACTAAAGGCTAAACTATAATCAAGACTATTGGATAGGTTAAAGTCAAGACTATAATCAAAACTATAGGCTAGACTTTAGTCAAGATTATAGGCTAAACAATAGCCAAGACTAAACTAAAAACTATAATTCACATTATACTATAAATTCGACTATAATATAGATTGTAAATTAGTTTATAAACTAGACTACAGACCGTGCTGCAGAATTGACAACAAACTAGTATATAAACTAGACTATCAAATTTTCTGCAGACTAGACTTTAGACTGAACCCTTCACTAGATTTTAATTACAACTATTGAAAAGACTGATGACTTGATTAAATTTAAAGGATTTTGAATTAATTTCTTATTCAGTTTTTCTCTCAGTATAATCTCCACTTAACAATTTTCACTTAAATATGATGATGGTAACAAGGACATATTTTTGTGAAGTATATAATTTATGTTTTATGATCTTTTTGTATTAAATATAGAAACAATATTTATGTGTGTATGTTAGTATACACAAATGTGGATACGAATATTATTTACAAGGTATTTTTATGGCATTTTTTCATATATTAAATATATCCATACATATATAGGATTCTTTTGTTTGGAAATGAATTTTATGAAAAGGAATTTATTAAATTAACAAAAACAAGAATAATGATTTTTCATGACAAAGAATAATAAAAAAAGTAATATTAAAAATATATTAAAAAAATTAAACAAATAAAAATGTTATTCATCAAATAATTTTAATATGGTATTTGAAAAATATTTAAAGGAATAAGGAAATAATAATAATAACAAAATATGAAAGCATACTTTTTGGAGCATTAAAAAACAATTAGTTTTTTATTTTCTTTTATTTAATATATAAAAAAGTCCTTTATATTTTAACTATGCCACTTTATTTGCCAATAAAAAAATCTTTCTTTAAGCCATTGACTGAGAGGATTAAGTATAAATAATTCTAAAGTATATTTGTAAAAGTCATAAGTCATAAACGTTAAAATAAAGACAAAATCCCTAAAAAGGTCAATAGGAAATAAAGTCATACTGTTAATTTGATTATTATTATGTAATTTAGATGACATTCTAAGGATATACTTTTATTGTTAAAACTTTTATCTATTATCCTTTTGAGGTGATACTTTTTTCTTAACCAAATTCTTTTTAACCCAAAATTTTTCCATAAGACTTTTTTGATTTTTTTTCTTTACACTATGTCGTGGTATGTGACTTTATTGCTACTTTAGAGATTTATATTTTATATGTAGTATTATCGTTTTATATCAGTCTGTCACAGTCTATTAGTTTTATTATACTGTAATATAAAGTTGATATTGGTAGTAACCAATAACAGAAATCTTTCTGTTTTGTTGTTGTAATCATAAAATAAAAACAGCAGCAAATGCTAGATATATTTGTGTAAATTTTTAACATCTATATAACGAGACTTTGGTTAAGAACATAAATATTTGATAGAAATATGTAGAGAAATGAAATAAATTAAAGAAAAAAGTCACAGATACTAAAAAGCAATGAATTTATAAAATATTTATGCAATAACCTAAAAGTAGGCAACACTTTTGCGAGTGTAATTTATACAATATAAAGTAGATTATGATTTTTTATTGTAAGAAGTAAATATTTCTTTGATATAGACTTAATATTTAAAGCAAAGTATGGACAAGATTAACTAGATGTCTAATCCAAAAGATAACAAATTAGACTTTAGTCAAGATAATAGACGAGACAGTAGTTAAGGCTACAGGCTAGACTAAAGCCAAGACTATAAGCTAAGCTAGAGCCAAATTAAAGGCTAAAGTATAGTCACGACTATAGGTTAAACTATAGTCACGACTAAAGGATAAACTATAGCAAAGACTATAGGTTAAACTTTTGCCTAGACTAAAAGCTAAACTATAATCAAGACTAATGGATATGTTGAAGTTAAGACTATAATCAAAACTATAGGCTAGACTCTAGTCAAGATTATAGGCTAAACTATAGCCAAGACTATAGGTTAAACATTAGCAAAGACTAAAAGCTAAACTATAATCAAGACTATTGGATAAGTTAAATTCAACATTATAATCAAAGCTATAGGCTAGACTCTAGTCAAGACTATAAGCTAAACTATAGCCAAGACTAAAAGCTAAACTATAATCAAGACTATTGGCTAGGTTAAACTCAAGACTATAATAAAAGCTATAGGCTAGACTACAGGCTAAACCAAAGCCAAGACTAAACTATAGTCAAGACTATATAGGCTAGACTATAGACAAGACTATAGGCTAGACTATTGTCAAGACTATAG
>MINK01177118.1:277-18030 GCA_001735545.1 Phormia regina | reverse complement strand
ATTCTATGCAAATTTAGAGATTAAGTACTTGAATATGCAAATTTATTGGTTAAAATTGTGTAGGGAATAATAGTTTTTTTCTTTTTTTTCTAAAAAAGGAAAGTATTATAGTAGGTAAAGATTTATTAGTAAAAGATGTTTTTCTTTATTTGCTAATTTACAAGTTTGTAAACAATTGTAATGAGTTTGATTATTTTCACATAAACATAAGTTTAAAAAATAATTTGTTTTAATTTATTGATTATCCAGCTGTGAACATTTTAAAATTTTTATTTTTTTAAATTATTGGGAAAAATTCAATGCTGCTGTTTTTAATTTCATTCATTATTTTTGCTTTTTTTTTTAAAAAATTGATCTAATTCATTTAAAAGAAATCAAATTGCTTGAAAAGAAATTGTGTAAGATTCACATTTGATTCTTTGTTTGATAACTAAAGTTAACAGTATATTTTAAACACATTAATATTTCACATTGTGTATGTTAATCCCAGCTTTGGGATTTTAAAAACCAATTTCAGAATTCTAATATATAATTCAGCAAGGTTGTTCAGGACAGGCTAGTTATCAGATTATTTGATTAGTAGCAACGATATTTTTTGTTTTATAAACTGTTAGTATTAGTAGATAGTAGAGTATCCAATTAATCGTTGTTACAGATTAATCGGTTAATTTGACACATAATTATTCGAGGTTTTAAATTTATCGGTTAATAACCGATTAAAGCCAAATTATTGTACATATAAATAACACTATTTATAAAATTTTATCTATTGAAATAGTTATTTAGAGTCTTAATGTATGTAGATAATGTAGGATTTATCGTAATATCTTTAGACATAATGTTATAAATGTTATTCAAATTAAAATTTAATAAATCAATATTTTTAAAAAGTTTTCTTATTTTCTGTGTCAGTAAAATTTCTTGTTATAAAAATATTGTCATGTTCGTATCCATATTACCCTTGCGGGATCTTGTCACAAGTTCAAGAATTTATAAAATTTTAATTTTTTAATATCGCATTATGTTAAATAAAATGTCTCAGTAAATAATAAACGTGGGATCCAGAAATAGGGCAGAGTTGGATAAGTCCATAAATGTTTAATTTTTAATACTTAAACTTTTTGAGTTGTATAAATTTTCTAAGTATGGAAGGATCGCTTTCTAAATAATTGATTCTTATACGAATAAAAATATTTTTACATTTTCTTGGAAAAACTATAAATATTTGTTTTCTAGTAAATTCTTAGTTTCTTAACACATCACAACGATTAAAGTGAAAAATTTAATTTTGCCCATATAGTCCACATTTATTACAGGTTTTAAAAAAGACTTTGGTGAACATTTTAATGCTTATATTTGTATTTTGAACTGCATTCGGTTTACAAAACTAACCTTTAGGATTTTAGAACAAATAGGCAATAGACATTGATGCAAGATTTAAACAATCATTTTTGTTATATTGCACTATGGTACAGAATCAAAGTTTTGCTTTTGTATATTTGTATGATTTTTAGTTTAAAAAGGGCCCTAAATACACGAAAGAAACGGAGCTTTTAGATTCTTTATTCTTTATTTGTTTAAATAATCAAAGCCCTAGAGGGCCAAGTGATTACAGAATCGTATTACATAGAAGAATTAACCAATACATATNNNNTATATATAATATTTTGATATTATAAAAAAGAGCAGAAAAAATGTAGAGATATAAAAAAGTAACATATATAATTTCATACATTAATAAATTTTATGAATGTATATATGAATTCATCAGCACAGTATATTATACCAAATTTAGAGATTATCTAGGACTATCTTCCGAATAACGATTTGCCACTATTGGGTAAAAGTTTCTTTTCATTTATAATAGGTATAACTATTCCAATTACCTAATTATAGCGCCGCTTGAAGATGAAGTGACCTCTGCATTATCAGGGTATTAAGAGGGACCTGCACCAATGTGTGCATTCGAGTAGAATTACCAAACTGAAATTTCTCTACTAAATACATAGGTCTGTTGTATTTATAAAACTTATAAAAAAATAAAATGCATCTTAATTTAATAAATTCATCAAAATCGCAACCTAAAAAATCACGTACAAAAGATGATATATGACGAGTTCTATCCAAATTGTATACAAATCTTACAATTCGGTTGACACACATTTTCAGTCTAGTCAAAATAGTAGCAGATGTGCCACTAAAGAGCTCTAAACCATACAAAATCTTCGACATGAGAAGTGAATGCGCTACCTTTTTGCGAATGTAAAAAGGGAGAAAAAGACCAACACTATACAACCTTCTTAAAGTACCATATACACTGTGAGTCACAAGAGCAATGTGGCTATCAAACTTCAAGCTGTCATCTATTAAAAATCCTAAAGCCCTGCATTGATTAACATACTCAATCCTTGCACCCTCAATAAACAAGGGAGGCGAAATAATAGAACGATTAGAAAAAAAAATAGCCTTACATTTCCCAGGATTTAATACAATGTAGTTTAGTGAACACCACTCACTAATATTTTGAAGACATTCATTCAACGATGCTGTAAACATGGTAACACTTTCTGGTAAACAAGAACCAACAATCTGTACATCATCAGCATAAATATGTGCCATTCCAACGTTTATACTTTCAAATAAGTCGTTAATATATATCATAAATAATATGGGTCCTAACATGGAACCTTGAGGTATTCCCCTAATTAAATTAATCATGTTAGACGACTCATTACAAAACGAAGCAAATTGCCTTCGACCATTTAAAAAAGATCCAACCAGACGACATGCTGAAGTAGAAAATTTAAATTTATAAAACAATTTATTAATTAAAAGGTTGTGACAGATGGAGTCGAATGCCTTTGAAAAATCCAAAAATATTAAAAAAGATAATCTACCTCTATCAGAGTTTCTACGAATCTCATCAGTAACACTTGCCATTACAGTAGTCGTACTACACCCCATTCTAAATCCAGACTGATATATATTTATCATCTCAGAACTTTCTAAATATTCAGATATCTGACTTCTTAAAATAACTTCTAAAATCTTCGAAAAAACAGGTAATATACTAATAGGTCGGTAATCAGCCATAGATCTGGGATTTCGAATCTTAGGAATCGNNCAAAACGAAGCAAATTGCCTTCGACCATTTAAAAAAGATCCAACCAGACGACATGCTGAAGTAGATAATGAAAATATTTTATCACTTGTCACAATTTAGTAACTTATGCGATTTCAATATTGTTGTTACAACAAAAAATATTTGTTTATTCAAAAATATTTTTAGAGCTTCTAGAATAATTTTTATTTTTAAAAATTTTTTATATCATCATTTTAAATTGTTAATTTTTTTCTTTATAGGAAATATGTATTTCCATTATGTAAACTCTTATATTTTAATAACAAAATATAACAAACTTATCACGTTTTTACCTAAAATTCTTAAGGATTTTCTTAAAACAAAGTTTCTTAAGATTGATTTATATTTATTTTCCTCAAATGATTGATTGAAATTGTAAATATTCTAAAAACTGTTTCTTACCATAAACCGCTTAAGGTCATTTTCAACTAAACTGATTTGCATTTTCATAAAGAAATACTTTCTCTTTAGAATAAGTAAAAAAAAAAAAAACACGGATGATCTCACCCCTTTTTCTTTAAGGAGGCACAACGAGTGGGGTACTCTATTAGAAAGATCCCTTTTTTCTGATATTGTTGGTGATAAGTATTGTTTTGGTATGTAAGTCACGTTATAAATTCTAGGGTAATATTTTCACCAAACCAACCCATCACATCAATGCTAAAAGGAAAAAAACACGAATATGGGTAACAAAGAAGATCGTCTTTAAGACACACAGAGAATGTGTCTCTTTATCATATTTAAACTCATTTGCATATTGATATTTTTTGCAGCTAAAAATTATAACAAAAAAGGCATAAATCAAATACAAAAAAAGGGTACCATCAATAAGGACTATTGAATGTCATGGGAACAAATGGATTGTGTTAAACTAAAAAATAAGAAAACAAAAACATTTTAAAAACAATTGCTAAATAGAATCAATATTTGATTATAAGAAATAATAAAAATATAATAAAGTTATTAATTGACACTTAGCAAACAATGGATCTTTTATTAATAAAATAATAAAAAGAATGTTGAAAATTTTACAAAATTACAAATAAAACTAGAAGATCAATTAATCAGACATATATCTATTATCAAACAAATAATTTATAGATTACAATAAATATTTAAAAAAAAATGTTTTCTTTATTCAATTTTTATTTTCAAGCTTTTTAAAAACAGTTTTTTAATTATTTTCTATTAAAGATCTACTAAAAGTTTCCTTTTAATTTTTTTTTTAATTTCACTTATTTTTTCAAACATTCTCACGATCATATATTTATTTATTTTTTACTTTTTTGGTAAAAAATCAAAAAAAATAAAAGCGAAAGGGTAAATATCCTTAAACTATAAAAAAAACTCATCTTCAATATTCTAATGATCAAAGCATCCCTTTTGTTCCCAACTAAAAAAAAATAGAAAAAAACTAAAGAATCTTAAATAAAAAACAGACAAATCGTCTTGGGCTCATTTGCATATGAAGTTTCTTTTAGGACATCAGCAGCAGCATCTCGCCAACTAAAACAACCACCACCTTGAAGTAAAAATTTTGAGACCAAAAAAATAAGGATTTAATCCATTTATCTCTGCTCGATAATAAAAAATACGGACCTTTTTTTTTTTTTTTTGAGTTTTACATACATGAGAAACATGTTTGGCATAAAAAATGATTTTTTTATAAAAAATTTTAATGATTTTTTTTCTTAAGGATTTAAAAAATGGATAAAATATTTGAATTGAATTCAATGTGAAAAGTTTCACTTTCGTTTTGTAATTAAGAAAGAGTTTTTTGTTATTATCAAGAGTAACAGCTGTCCTAATGAAATTGAAAATTATAAGATTTTTAGGTAAAAACACAAAAGTTAAAAAAAAAAAATTATTTATAAAAAATTATCACAGGAAAGCTAGATTTTTCTTCGAACGAATTTAGTTTTAAGGATTCAATAGGTGATGTAAGCGATTCATTTGAATGAAAATTTAAATGAATTTTCTTCTAAATAAACAAACTAGAAATGTTTGATGATAAAATGTTTGAATAGATAAAAATATAACGAAAATTGTATATAAAAATATGTCCTATAAAATTTATCGAAAATGTCCAAATATATACCTAAATAAAAAGAATTATAACATTCCCAGCAAAAATTTAGATTCCCATATAAAGGTTTAAGAAGCTAATATAATAACTCATTATTAGTAGTGGCCACTACTTACTATATATTATTACTGGTAGGCGTTTCGGAAAGTTATTACTTAGATGACTTTATAAGAACTAATTACTTTGAAGTTATTCAATAATTCATTTATTTCAAAGTATTGCAGAAGTCATTATTAGCAAAGTAAGTAGTAACTAGTCGAAATGAAATTTTCGTTCATTACCCAGAAAAAAACTTGGTAATGGCATGCAGTTACGAATGCGATTACTTTTCAATGATAACAACATACTTTCTTCATTACATGAAAGTCGATTAACAAGTACTTATTTTTAACATGATATGTAACCAATTAATGAAGATCAGATTTTAGGAAATATTATTTTTTATCAATCTTTTCATTAAAACTATAATAATTACATATTTATAGAGTCGGCAAAACATAAAAATACATTAATTACATGTTTTTTTTATGTCGAACGAGTTAATGTTTAATAAATAAATTTAAAAAAATGTATCATCTGTTTATTTCTCCATCTTTCAGCACTTATTTATAACCGATGATGTAACTAGGTACTATTCACTTGGATAATAAAGGCTTCTGCAATTCTTTGAAATTAAAAAGTTATTGAATAGCTTCAAAGTAATTAGTTCTTATAAAGACATCTTTCTGAAATGCCTACTAGTAATAATACATTGTAAGTAGTTGCCTCTAATGGCATCGCCATATTAAAATAATGAGTTATTCATCTAATGTGTATGTAGTAAAGAATCATTATATTAGCTTCTTAACTCATTACATGGCAAGCAAAGTTTTTGCTGGAAAATTAAGTAATTAATGTATTTTCAAGTTTTACACACTCTAAAAGATAAAGAAATAATATTTCCAAAAATCTGATCTTAATTAATTGATTGCACATTAGTTTAAAAGTAAGAAGTTAGTTACAAATCTACTTTTATCCTAATTACATGCCATTTCCAACTTTTGGTGTTTTTATTGTTTATGCTCTGTTTTATTCTTGTGCATAGTGTTGATTTTTAAAAATATTTTTTTTTTAATTTAATATTATATTTTGATAATATAGCTTTTATTAAAAATGTTTATACATTTGTAATATATCAGATATCTAGCTAAATTTCATTGTTATCCTAATCTCTATTCAAAACTTAAACCAATAATTTCAAAGTTATTCTTCGTGATCGTTTTAATAGATACGATTTATTTGTATTATTTATATTATTAAATATGTGCAGAAGTCTGATATTAAACTAGTAATTTTCTTTTTCAGCACAATACAATAATTGTTTAATTTGACTCTAAGTCTCTACATGTCTCTCTACTATTCCTATTATCCCATATACAATATCATCATTGATCCTTTATGATCATTCATTCAATCATTTATTGTTTGTTAAGTGTCAATTAATAACTTTATTATATTTATTTTTCTGATCAAATATTGATTCAATTTATTATTGTTTTCGGAAAAACAACAAAAAAAAATGATCTAAAAGAAAAGAATGAAACTATTGTTCCCAGGCTGTTTAATATTATCAAAAATTTAAATATTCCAATTTTTCCCTAAAGATCCTTTTTATGTAAATTAGTTGAAAAAGAAAAAAATAGTAAATATGTTAACAAGACATACCCACAGATTGAGTGATGATCTAAAATGATCTCAAAGAAATACATACGTACACACACACACACAAACACACCCTTTTACCCCAGAATTGTAACGTGACTTACATACCAAAACAATGCTTAGTGGTGAAAGGATCATTGTTTAACCCACAAACAATTTAATGAAAAAAGAAAAAAGGATTGTTGGTTTTATGTAAATTTTATTTTCTTATAAATTTCTTTTGGTAGAAAAGAAAATATAATTAAAGAAAAATGCAAATAAGTTTGAACCAAATGACCTTAAGCGGTTTATGGAAATAATTCATAGTAGGTAAGACTTGAACTTATGCCATTAGAATTTTAATCAATCATTAGTTTAATAAGAATTATTATTATATTTGCATTATTTCTTAATGATCTTTTTTTTAACCTCTTTTGAGCATCCATTTATCATATTTGAGAAAAATGTTACCTAGAATTTTTTAACTCCAAGTTTTTTCTTAAAAATTAAATGTACTTGGTTCAATCAATCATTAATCAAATTAATAAAAAAAAACTTTTATTTAAATAAAATTTAAATTTTAGAAAATTTTAAAAACTAGCATATATATCTAGCATGTATAACGTACATATTTATATTTAGTCGAGATTCACACACAGCAATTTTTTATAAATTGCGACAAGAAAAGTTACTGTTTGTAACATCGATTTTTCTATAAAGAAATTTTAAAATGATCAAATTATGGTAATTTACAGTATTGTGCAAATTAAACAAAAAAATAATAATGAAATATAAATTTCTTTATTCACCTTCTTGATCCTTATCCACAATTAAACCTGCCTTATATATACTCAAACAAATTACTCACATATTTATTATTATCAAAAGAAATTATCACTTAAGAACATAAATCTTTTAATTTTACCAATTCACCCTTGTTTTGCAAATACTGAACAAAAAAAATCTGCACGATCCTCTTAGAAAATTGTCATGATACCCAAATACTTGCAAAATACAAAGAGAATCTTGGCAAATTATCCAATTCTTTACAAATTAGGGGTTGCTTTTATTGCAAATATTTATTTATTTATTTATTGTGCCATAATCTATTGATCTGTTGTCGTATGCATTATCGGTTTGCATTTAGAAGTGTGCCAATGTTCTGTTCTCTCTTATTTATTTGGCAAATAAATACAAAAGAATATAGATCTTTGTATAATCAATACCGAGTGATCTTAAGTGTGTGTTTTCATATATATACTTGTAACATGAGATGATATTTTATGTATTTTGTGGTAAATAAGATGATCTTGTTACATTTACTTTCTATTGATTTATAATTTTTGAGTTTTTAAATTTCGAATAGGAGTTCATTGAATGATGATATATATGCGCATGCAGATATGATGATATATATGCATATGCAGTAAAAACGAAAAAATGTAATTCCTCATTTTTTATTACGTTATTGATCTTCTATTTTCTTACCCATCTAATTCTAAACACTATTATAAGTTCGGAAATTATCAAAATTATTACATGGATTTCTGAATGCCAAAATATAGTAACCAACAACATTTTTGAAATTTGTATTTTGATGAAAATGTATACATCTGTCAAAATTCCACATTTATACCGACTGAAATTTTCTCATAAGTAATATTTTTTATGTATAAACAATGAAAAAAAATATAAAGTATTATTTACTGCACTTACGATATTTTGGCGGTTAACTTCAATCGTAATCATCGATCGATAAAATAGTGTCCATTAAAGTTAATTTTAAAATTGATTTTTATTTTTTTTTTCTCATTTTTTATAAAATCAAATGAAAAACATTTCATGAGATATAAAAAATTATCCTTAAAATGTCAAAATATGCTCTACAAGGATCTAAAAAATAAGAATATATGCTACAAATTTTTTAAGACTTTTATTAAATATAGTTTGTTATTTTTATGAAAATTCTAATTTTAAAATTTTTACTTGCTTTTAGGTATGAGTTGCTGGTGACTGTTCATAATTTATTTCAAAAATCTTTCAATTTCATGGTTTATCAGGCAGTCAAACTGATTTAAAATTTTATATAAACATAGTCAATATGGATATCAAATTCTTCATTTTACATCAAAAAAATAATTTTTGATATTACGTTGTTTTCCATACACGGCTACGACATATATTACAGAATTTATTGGAAGCCCTAATTATTGTGCTGCCATCTGCCGGTGAGTAGCATTCAATGAGAAAAATGTTGCCGTATTACATACCATATACTTATAAATATCTGGCAAATTTTCCTTGTTGTCAGTTTTGTATTTGCAAATTTGAATCATACGTTGGAATCACACATAGTTGTTTTACAATTTTTTCATCGACGCACCTCGCGTGACTGTCAAATTGTTTTTGTATTCCTATGTAAATTTTTTTGTGAGCATTTTACTATTCCTCTCACACTAACCAAATACAAGCAATGTGTTGTTTTTAAAATAGCATGTGCGAGTACTTTATAATTTATGGCTATGGAATTCACAAATATTTTTGAGTTTCTACATACATTAAAGAAGGTTACGAACAATAACAGCAGCGGAGAATGCTTTTTGCGTTTTTGAAATCAATATGGCGGCCTGTGATTTTTAAAATTTGTTTATTTTTTACTATTTTTTAACGCATTTTTTGCTTTACTTTTTGTTTAAACGTTACATGAACAAAAGCGTCGACAGAGAATTACACACATTTTTTTTCATATTGTTTCGACGTGGGCAGAACATTTTGTCGAACAAATCATAATTTTTTGTTTGCCAACAGTGTCACTTCGATACTTTTGCATACTTTGGCAGACATGGTTGCTCGAACAATTGTGCGAACAACGTTGTGCGAACAAGAACAAAACATGAACATGTTGGGTCCACACTATCCAAATGCATGTGCGCACAAAATTTTGTTCATAGCTCGAACATGAGAAAAGCATGTGTGGACGGCGCGTTACTGCGACTGTCTCCTCTCTTTTTATTACATAAAATGTCAAGTGGGTTTTTGTTTTTTGTAAAGAAACATCTGAAATGACATTAAAGTTGGGACTGTAGTCTTGTTACCTTTTTAATCTAACAAAAAACAATAATTACAATTACAACAATACTATGAACTGTCAGTGAGGGAATGAAGGAGTGGAAAAGTAAAAATAACTGGACGAAAAGTTTACATAAGAATTTGAATTTGACATTACCACGAGGTATGGTAATGAAAAATTGTAGAACATCTGTTTTACTAGTATACTGTGCTTGAAACATCAAATGCTTTTGTCTATAGCATTTAATGTTTTAATAAGAATTTTGCTTTTTGGATTCAAGAAAAGTTACAAACAAAGTCAATAAAATTACTGTCTAAATCAAATAATGAGGGGCACATATTTCATCATATTTGTTATTAAAAAATACATATCATGCTATGTTGAAATTAAATTATACATTTTTAAATCAACAGCCGTAAACAATATTGCCACACAGTTTTAAACAAAGTTTTCACAATTATTAGCTTATATATAACTTTGCTGTTGCCAGATTTTGTTAATGGTTATGTATTGCAAATTAAAACAAAATTTATAACATATATAATGTCAAAATTATTTGTAATTGTATAAATTTAATTTAATGATATTTGGATTTTTTGGCAATTGTTTACAAATCCCCTACTAAGAAACAGCTGATACTACAACAACATGGCAACTCCCTAAACTGCAATACTCAAAAGAAAAAAACACGTACACAACACAGAAATACATTAAAAAACGGAGCAAACAAAAAAAAAATAACAAAAAATTTATCATTATATGTTAAAGCAGTAGTTAAAAAATATTAGAAAGCGCTCAATTGTTTAAGAATAAAATACTAAACACGCGAAATATTCGACAAACACACAAACTTCGAAGCAAAAAGAAAAAAATAAACAACTTAAAAAAGTGACGTGTATTTTTTTATTTGGTGTGAAATAAAACAACAATTTTTGTGATTTACAATAGAAAACACTCATAAGGGGGTGTATTTCATTCATAAAAGAAATAAGAAAAAGTGTATCAAGGACAAGAAAAAACAAACTGTTGAAATTAAAAAAAAAAAAACTGTAAACTTTCACTCAAAGTCCTAAAATTTTAAACTTAATTAATGTTTACAATTCACATTAAACATGTCTTTAATAAAACAAATACGCGATAAGTCCGCTTTTCTAGTTTGCCTCTTGCTGGTGGTCTGTATGTATGGCAGTCAACTGTCCTGGTGCTATTTCACTGCATACGATAAATTAGATAATAATAAGAATTGTTTTTGTGAGGTGAGATTAACTCAGGAAATAGTTTATGTACAAAAAATATCTCTCTCCTTTTCTTCATTGGCAGCTGGAAGGTTCTATTAATGATTGCAGCTGTGAAGTTGATACTGTGGATCATTTTAATAATATAAAAATCTTTCCACGCCTAAGTAGTTTATTAGTAAAGAACTATTTTCGTTTTTATCGTGTCAATTTAAACCGAGATTGCCCATTTTGGCCCGATGACAGCAAGTGCGCAATGCGCTTTTGTCAGGTGGAAAATTGTGAAGAGAAAAGTATTCCCAAGGGTCTTATAGAAAATGGTGAAAATCATTTTATGAAACCTGCATTATTTAAGGTAAGAAAATATTTTATTTTTATTTTATTTATTTGAGTGTCTGTTTTTAACTTTTTTAATTTATAAATTTCATCATTATCATTGATCTCATACATCATCGTTATATTATTTTGTATGTTTTCTTAAATTACTTTTTTCTTGTGGGCGTTTGTTTGCTAACTACAGCTCTTAGTGATATTTTAGAATCTAGAACATCAACCATTAGCTGTTAGAACTTTTCTTTTTCGATTTTTATTAGTTAAATTAACCTTGATTGAAAGAAGAATTTTATTAAGGGGCGTACTGGCATTGAATATCGGTTAATTTTGTATATCTCTAATACATTTTTATCTCTATAATATTACCTGTAAGTGGTAAAAAATACTTCTATATTAAATGTAATGTATATATTATCTATATGCCTAGGTATGTTTAAAAATTATTAGTTTTAAAAGCAGTCATTAATCTTAATCAATCTGAAGGTTTTTACATATTTATCCCACACCACCATTGGTGGTTGGGGTATTATGCGTTTGTACAGATGTTTGTAACGCACAGAAAAAAATATTGAGCCCTTACATTTAAGTATACCGTTCGACTCAGAATCACTTTCTGACTCGCTACAAAAGTGTTTTGTATAAGTTTCAATCTTTGGGCCTAATTTCAAATCCGAGCATAATTCCCATATAAATCCGAGCATAAATCCCATACAAATTATAGTATTAAGTAAATATTCCACACAAATAAGTTTTATATAAGTAGTAACAACATAGCCAAAATTTATGGGAGTAGGTCCATAATTTACCATATAAACCCACTTTTGGGAATTGGTCTAAAAGCATAAAATAACAGATGTTAGCAAAATGCAAAATTTTACATTTAGTAAAAGTGTTGATCTACAATTGGAAACGGGTCTTCTACTAAAAATTTAATTTTTCATTAAAAATTTAATTTTACAATGAAAATTTAATTTTCCATTAAATTAAAATTTTCCACTAAAATTGAAATTTTCTACTTAAATTTAAATTTTCCACTTAAATTTAAATTTTCACTAAAAATTAAATTTTTCACTAAAAATTAAATATTTCACTAAAAATTAAATTTTTCAGTAAAAATTAAATTTTTCAGTAAAAATTAAATTTTTCACTAAAAATTTAATTTTTCAGTAAAAATTTAATTTTTTACTAAAAATTTAATTTAACACTAAAAATGTAATTTTTCACTAAAAATTAAATTTAGCAATTTTTAAAAATTTGCTAACGTACAGTTAAGTACTAATATTAAAAAAATGAATAAAATTATGAAGTGAGTGGTGTTAAATCAATGAAACATTACATTAAATAATTGTTGCAAAAGTTCTGCGTACGTCCGTCCACTCTTGCAAAAGTACACATCTTTTTTCTTTTTCATTGTTAATTCTTGAAAATAAATTTGACTTTTATACTCAATAAATTGCAAAAATTATATGCTGGTTCTTAATGGGTTAAATGAATATTTTTTTAATTTAATATTTGTGTAAGTTATTTTTATAAAATATTTATTGATAAATGTTATCTATAAATTTTTACGAATATTGCCAATTGCCCTTTTTAAGTGGGTAATAGTTAAGATAAACTAAATTTTTTCAATTTGAGTCTTATGTCTGAATTAAACCCACTATTTGTTTACAAAATTTATGAGGGAGCATTTAATTTTTAATTTGTTAAAAATATCAATTATATTTATAATCTATACTTATATTTTGCGTTGCTTGTGAAACAGACTAATGTCAAAACGTGATTTCTTTCTTTTGATAAATTTATATAAAAAAAGGCTGATTGATCCGGCGTTGCCCGCGCAATTCATTTTTTTATGAAAAATTCTTCTACAATAAAGAATGTTTCAACATGACATGGAATCCGTTTTGATATGGAATCACTGACTTCGAAATTCTTTAAAAATACCATAATATGAACGAAAAAGTACTACAATATTCCCTAATGAATTTTCATTAACTTAGAACCATGTATCTAAATAAAAAAATTATAGAAAATTCAAAAAGTACCATCAGAACAAAAAGGTACCATCAGAACTAAAAAATCTCCTCCTATGGATTCACATTCATTTAGTACTACATATCATTAATTTCATTTTTCTAGGTTCATAACTATAAAAAAAATCAAAAAGTACCATTAGAAGAAAAAAAAAGTACCATAAAGACCTCTCTTGTGAATTTTTTCCTATACAGGACCATGTATATTTAATTTTATGTTTGAAGGTTAAATATTACAGGAAATTCAAAAATTATCATTAGAAGATCAAAAAAGTACCATAAAGTCCCCTGTTATGAATTCTCATTCACTTAGGACGAAATACTCTAATTTCATATTTCTAGGTTCATAATTTTAGAAAATTTAAAGAGTACCATTCAAATAACAAAGAAGTACCACAAAGTCCTCTCCTATGAATTCACATAAACTAAGGACCACATAAAAATTACCATTAGATGAACGAAAAAGTACCACAAAATCCTCCTTTGTGAATTCTTTCCAACATCGGACCATCGTTTTTATTTCATGTTTCTAGGTTAAATATTACACAAAATTAAAAAAAAGTCCCATTAGAAGAACGGAAAATTATCTAAAAGTCCCTCCTCTTGATTTCTTACTCATAGAACCTTGTATCTTTAAGTACACGAATTCCATTCTTGTGAATTCTTATTCACATAGGACAACATTTACTTAATCTTATGTTTCTAAGTTTAATGTAATTGAAAATTCATTATTAAAGTTTGAAATAAAAATGTAATTTTCCGCATTTACCGCCCTTTTTTGGTACTTTCTTTTCACCCATCGGATGTAATCAAAAATTGTATTCCATACAAATTTCTAAATTGTAGTAGTATCCCATATTAAATCACTTTATGATATATTCAATAAATATAAAAAAATGTTTTTAATGAAAAAGGTATCCAAAAATAGGTATTAATTTTTACCCCTTAGACCGTTTGAATTTTTTAAAAGTACTCGAATTTGTAATTTCTCATTTTTTTGATTAGTTATTATACATACGACATAAATTTTATCTGTATGTTCATTGGTTTCAAAGATATATATGGTGCCAAAAAAGTACCAAAATACAGTTTTTACCCGTTTTCTCCCTAAAATTGGACAGGTGTCTGGTACACCTGTGCAATTATTTTTTTAGAGGAATAACGATAACTATTCAGCTTTGTTTTGTATCAATATTAGATTGCGAGTTATAAGATTACTGATTTTTCCCGTTTTTACCCTTTCTTACCCCCTAGACATTCGAATTTCCAAATTTTTAATATATTTTAGTTCTTCGTAGATATTCTTAGACCTTTTTAAATTAAAATAACTTTATTTTAGAACAAAAGATTTATAATTTATAAGAATTTTATAATTTTATAATTTTGCATATATTTTTTAAATTTTTAAAATAGAATCAATTTTTAAAGCTAAATAATCGATTTCTGTATAAAACCGTTCACATAAAATTGATTGCAAACATTCGATTTTTTCACCTGAAAATCGATTTTAGACTAAAATCGAAATCGATTTACTCCTCCCTAGTTCTTAATATTTATGAATAGTTTCTTAAATTCAAGAAGACTTACACAAATTGTTTTTAATTTTATTTATTATTTTCATTTGTAAAAAATGTTTAATATGTAACTATTTTAATCTACATATTGGAACCTTTCAACAGAATAACCGATATTTGATAAAATTATGTACAGATGTATAAATCTGAGCAAATTCCTAAATATTGCGGAAGCAAAAATTACTTTTTTTTACTAGTTCCCAAAAATAAGTAACCAAAACATCTTGAAATCTGTCGAATACGTTCTTAGATTCAGACCTTAAAAAAAGGTGCCGAAACTGCCCAAGTCTTCCCTATGTACTTCCCTATGTATTCTTTAAATGTTCTATAAGTTCTAATTTTTGCAGAAACTTAAGAAATAAAAAGCACATTTCTAAACATAATTTTTAATATAATTTGAATTAATTTCTATTCTTTCCATACATTTTAATTTTATTTTTAAATGCATGTTTTCATTTACACTTTTGGCATGAAAACAAATGTTTAAATATTTATTTTAAGTTTCTTCATTTAACTCGTTCTTTGTAAATAATAATAAAAAAATAATAATAATAATCAATATTGATTTAAGTGCAACAGAAATACATGTACTGTGTAAATAAAAATTTATTATTAATAAAAAGAGTTTTAAAATGATGAAGGCATGACAACTAAAAAATCTTATATTTTCCATATTACTATAACAATAATAAACTACCACAACTTTTTAGTATACCAAAGAAGCTCAAGCAGCCGATTGTTCAGATGCTGATGATTTTAATAGTTTATTGGGTTTCCTCGATACCAGTATAAGTGATCAGGCCCACAAGGAATTTGAACTATGGGCCAAACACGATGAAGCCGAGGAAGATTTTTGTATAGTCGATGACAATCAAGAGGGAGCCCAATATGTGGATTTACTTATTAACCCAGAACGATATACTGGTTATAAAGGTGATTCTGCCCACCGTGTTTGGAATAGTATATATTTGGAAAATTGTTTTGGAACACAAAACAAATCAAATTCATTTACTGAATATTTGGCTCAAATTGATTTGCATAAAATGTGTTTAGAACAACGTGCCTTTTATCGCATCATCTCGGGACTACACTCCAGCATCAATATACATTTGTGCTCAAAATATTTACTCTCAGAATCTAAGGACTTTCTGGATCCTCAAGGTATATGGGGACCAAATGTTAAGGAATTTAAAAGAAGATTTAGTCCAGAGACAACAAATGGTGAAGGTCCACATTGG
Organism: Phormia regina; assembly: GCA_001735545.1. Taxonomy (NCBI): domain Eukaryota; kingdom Metazoa; phylum Arthropoda; class Insecta; order Diptera; family Calliphoridae; genus Phormia; species Phormia regina. The sequence goes on along the minus strand of MINK01177118.1, from coordinate 1,639 downwards.
TTGAGAAATTTGTATTTTATTTATCTGGTAGAATTGAGAGCTTTGGCCAAAGCTGCTCCCTATTTAAGGAGAGAGGAATACTATACGGGCTTAGTGGAAGAAGATCAAGAAACTAAGATGGCTATTAATGATTTATTATCTGTAATTGAGTGAGTGTGTCCTTATTATACATCAGACTAAGTATATTGTTTATTAAATTATAAAAACTAATATTTTCTTAGATCTTTTCCCAATCATTTTGATGAGAATGCTTTATTTTCGGGCAGTATTCAGGGTATTAAATTCAAACATGAATTTAAAGAAAAATTTAGAAATATTTCCAGAATTATGGATTGTGTTGGTTGTGATAAATGCAAGTTATGGGGTAAATTACAGGTAAGTTAAGGTTAATACAACATGGTATTAAAAGACTACTATTATGTATTGTCCTATTTGTTAACATCTTTTTTTATTTTCTTTAGACCCAAGGCTTAGGTACAGCTTTAAAAATTTTATATTCAGAAAAACTGAATCAGGCTACGGAAAGTGGTTTGTGGAATAAACCCCATATTGAGGCTGATCCCCTGTTTAGATTAACACGTACTGAAATCGTTGCATTATTTAATGCATTTGGAAGGTATGTTTATACATAATTTAAGAAAATCTCTAATTTAGTAAAAATTATACTAGATTTAAGAAAAGTATTTTCGCAAAATGGATAGAACTTTTCTTATTATTAAAGACTATTTTGGCTACAACAGGAGAGTTTTATTAATTTGAAAAAAAAAAAAAATAATAAAAATAAAATAAATTTTGAAAATTTATTACGTATAATTAAAACGTATTACTTTTAAATAACATTTACAACATTAATTGGATTTTTTTAATTTTATTAAAAATATGATAAAAAAAAATCATACAATAAATAATGTTTGACATAATTAGATACAGACTTTCCAAGAGTTCCCTTCCGCATATTCTCAGTCCGTGCCACAGGTGAAATAAAATCCTGACTCTGTTTCCCGGAACCGACCACCTCATATAAACCCAATAATGATTCCACTCTTGATTGGAGTAGTTTTATCTCAGAATTTACTCCTCGCAGGATTCCCGTTTTAATTGTTATCCGAATGTAACTAATGAAATATTCTTACCTTTATGTTAAACAATTTTATAAAATATGTAATTTTTGGCTATTATAAAAAGAGCAATAACAATTTTATGATATTTTGCAATAATATTACTTGACACTTATATCATAATTTAAAAAATTGAAAATTGTAAAAATATTTTCAGATTTAATTTGCCCGGGTTCACACACAGTAATTTTTCTTGCCGCAATTCTGAGTTTATAGGAGAGAGAGGAGAAGAGTATACTAAACT
>MINK01177115.1:0-10373 GCA_001735545.1 Phormia regina | reverse complement strand
AAATTCCTTCACCCCGACATTGAAAGATTAATCCCCTTATTTCTTAAATTCCTTCACCTCATTTTGAAAAAATTCCCATACAAATTTTTGAAACACAAAAACAATTTACATGAAATTTTTTTCAAACTGAGGGGAAGTGTTTTATAAAATAAGGCCATAAAATTTTATAAACTCTTGAACATGACAATATACTAAATAGTGTTATTTATATCTCTAATGTGTATTACTAAAAAAATTAGGTTAATCGAATAATTTAGCATTAATCGGTTATTAACCGATAAACTTAAAACCCCGAATAATTATTTGTCAAATAAACCGATTAATCTGAAACCCCGATTAATTGGATACCCTAATATATAGTCCTTGTAAATATCTACAAAAAATACGCTTACATGTGTAGGTTATCTCTTTTAGTTTAAGTTTAAATAAATTTTTACCTCATTTTTAGCCTCGCCTTTTGTTAGTATTTCACAAGTGGCGGGCTTAATTTTCCACATAGAATATTTGCCAGATTCCCTAAAAAATTCTTAATAATATTACTGCAAGAATCATATAGTTATATGAACCCGTTAAAAAGTAATATTAATCTAAAGTTGGAACTTTTAAAAAATTTTACATTTTTTGGGGTTTTCTCCAAAAAGGTGGCAATATTTATTCAGTGAAGAAATCATTTTTTTGTTCCGATCTTTATCATTTTTTTAATGTTTTCAAGAAAAATTTTAATGTAAATGCGTGTAAAGTAAATCCGGAGGAGTTCGAGCCCTATCCAAATTTAGTCAATTTTGGTATTTAGCTTTTTTTGTTATGTTCTCAAATCACAAAGCTGGGATGGACTTAAAAATGGTTTAATTTTTTAGCCCTATATGTAATGTATACACCCAAAAAGCATTTTCTGACGGAGGCACCTTACAACAACAGAGTGACCATTTCAATGAAAAAGGTAAATTTTTGATGGAAGCTTTAACTGAACTGGAATTTTGGGTATTTTGGACTAAGAAAATGGGAATCTATTTGTTTTTTTTTTTCTTATAAGCATAAATTTTTTTATATTACACTGAAATTTTATAATGATAGCTTAATTAATGTAGATTTTATATAAGTTCAAATATTATTATTATTATTATTATTTTTTTTTTTTTGGAGAAATAACACTAAATGCAAAAATTCTTCGTTTTTTTGATGAATTTAATGAAAAAATTTAGTTCGAATACTTTATTATTTATATATTATTATTTTTCAAGTAATACTTTACACAATTGTTTAAATACTTACTAAAACTTGACCCCCCTTCAGCGAAATGTGCACTTTTTCCTTAATTCCCATAGTAAATGTGTGCTGCAGCATTCTAATACATAAATGCGTAAATAATTATGTTCAGCTTTTGAACTGTTAAATATATTTCAATGAAATTTCACTTAGTTATTACTGAGGTAGTTTCCAACTCTTTTTGAGGAACAGAAGTTTCTAGGTGGTCTTGGGGCAGGTGGGAGAATCTCCGAAATGGGTCACCTCGAATATTATATAAGAAATAATTAAAAGAGTTTACCACTTTCGGAGGTTCTTCTCCTGCCTACATACAAGATAGAAACTGCTCTGTACTGCTCCAAAGTATTTGAAAAATACCTCAGTAATAACTATGTTAAATTTCATTGAAATATTTTGAATAGTTCAAAAGTTTAACAAAGTTATTTGAAAAAAAAAAAAAAAACACGACACGATGGAGCATAAATACATAAGATCACAACCATTTCAATGTGTTTTTTAAATCAACCCAGTTTTTATGGAAGTTTTGTCTTTAATCTATATTTTCTAAAATCCTAAAGCACAAACTGGCAAACGGAATGCAGTTTAAGAATCTATAATATATTGGTAAAACTTGTCAATCCACATCTACGGGACTTCGGAAATAAATCTATTTTTTTTTTTTTTTTTGGTTTTTTTTTTTTTGGGGGGGGGGGGGGCGAATTGTGGGATCCCTTTTACGACAATTTTAAAGTTCTCTTTCAACTTCTTATTTTATAGGATAAAATCTATATTCAACAAAAATTGATCATTACTATCAATGATTTTATTACAGATAAAATATTTAAATTAAAAAAAAAAAAAAAAATTAAATTTAAAAAATGAAATAAAATAAAAAATTTACAAAAATTTTATTTTTTTTTGCAAAAATTACAAAACTATAAACTGGATTTTTTCATATAAATTACATGGTAAAGCTGGCATACTTCTTCGTTAAAGTGTAATAAGTCAATACACGCGTGACATTTTTTTTTATTAATTAAATATCGAAATTAATATTTTTCACGTCTAGACGATTACATAGAGAGATTTTTTTTAACATATTGTTTCAGAATACATTGGAAACTGTGGAGTATTAAATAAGATTTTAAATCGATTTTTCAAAATTTTTATATACTCGAGATATTCAACTTTGACACCTTGTAATTTTTTTCGTGTTATCACAGGCTGAGAACAAAATAATTTTTCTGAAAGCTTAGGACCTTCTCTACACAGAAGAAAATATTTCACATTTTTTTGTTAATAAAATTATTAATTAACTTTGCATAGGAATTTAATTATATGATTTATTAATATAATTAACTTTTTAATTGGTTTAAAATTATTTTTTAATAAATTGGGAGCTTTAAAAAAGATATAAAGAAAATTGAAAATTTTACCAATAAAAATATAGAAATAAAATAAATTTTAAAAAATTTTCAGCCCGTTACTTTTATTTATTAACACAAGTAAAAAGAAAATCAATCATGTCATAAGCAATTTCGTAATTCAAGTCAATGTTTACTTTTTTCTGTGTACAACTATAACATACATATTAATTCGATCCGAGCATTAGATTAAGAAATAGCAGATTTATTTCCAAAGATGGATGCAGTGACTAGCAATTACAGAAACGCGGGCGATCGCACAGTGGGGTTACTGTGTTTGCTGCTGCACATTTACAAAATTACTGAATGAAAAGCTTCATATGTTGAGGAAGACTACATGTGGTAACATTTAGATTATATACCTACGTAATACAATATTTTCACCGTCGTCATTGTATCGCTTTCACTTGTCCACAAAATTTATTCTATAGAAATTTGGCTAATTTCGGGTTTCCCTTTTTTTAAATTAATTTAAAAAATATTATAAAAATTAAAAAAAAAAAAATATTCTCAAAGTATTTGTTTTTGTAACAATGTTGCGTTTTGTTTAGCAGTATATTTGTGTATAACATTTATAACATATCTTTGTTCCATATAGAAGTTTTTTATTTTGAGGTCGATCTTCAAATAAAAATTATTAATTTTTTGGTACACGGAAAGAAGTATTCAGGAAAAAATGGATTTATTGTTGGAAATCGATTATTTATAGTAACAAGCTAATTAAATATGTTAAATTGAAAACGAAAAGATCTGCACCTCAAAAAATCGGAGAAAAGTGCCCTTTAAAAGTGTTCAAAACATTTTATTTCATTTAACTCACACAATATGGGAGATTACACTCTCTTAATTTCAATTCATTCCTTTTAAGTATTCAGCAAGCAATAGAAGAGAGTCACCCTTGTTTTACGTCAATGGCCTTAGCAAGAAAAGATAATGATTTAAAAGCGTATGATTATTAACATTGTGTTGTCATTGAGAAGGCAATACTTAGTGGTGAAAAAGAGAGGCTGCAGAAGTGCTTTTTTTAACCCATGTTTGTCATTGGTAAGATGGTTTATTCTTTATTACTTTCTTTTTCATTCATTTATTAAGTACTTCCTTAAAACAATCGGTTATACAATTTTTTTAAATAAAACTCTACTTTTGCCCTATTAAATATAATAAAATGCTTTTAATTTATATTTTGTTAGAAATTATTACAAATTTTTTTTCCGCTAAAATTCATCTTTTTTCACCCACCTTTTTGGGGAAGTAATATTAAGAACTTCCAAAAAACGTTTAAAATATGCACTTTGTTCCAATTTTTAAGTTGTGAAAATGTTCTCCTTTTTGGAAGTAACTTCAACGTTTTTTTTGCTGGGAGTAGTTTTAATTTAGTATTCGAGGTTAAAAGTCACATATTATGTTTAGTGAAAAGTTGCTGAAATTAATAATTTATAAAGTTGACTTTCATTTTATGCTCAAGATATACGAAATGCATGGGGTGTACAAATAGTTTTGTCCCTAACTGTATTTTTCCTATAGAATATTTTGAGGGTCGATTAAAATAGAAAGAAAAGTTTCAAATAAAAATGTATATTAATTTTTTACGAAAAAATCCAAGAAAATGATGGACGCACTTAAAGTGTTTAAACTTTTTTATTTTCAATAAACTAACAAATAATTAATTAATTTAATTTCAATTGTTTTTATTTTTTAAGAAATAAGGAGTAGTTGTTTTACTTCAATAGTTTTAATTTAGTATTTGACTTAAAGTTCACATTATTTGCTTTAGTGAAAAGTTGCTGAAAATTATAATTTATAAAGTTGACTTTCAGTTTCAAATGTTTTCAGCTAACATTTATGTTCTTTCTTTATTCAATGTCTAAAGTTATAGTTTATTAAAATATTTTAATTACAACGTATCCTATATAAANNTAATTTCTAACTATTTTTGAAGAAAATTTAATTAATGCAAAAATATTAATTAATATTTCCATAAATCTAAATGCATTTGAAAATATTATTTACAATGATCGGCAAAAAACTATTCCCTCAAAGACGAATAGTTGAATTTAAAGGATTTGGATGGATACACTAAAAAAAAGTAATTTTAAAGCATAAAGTTCATTAAATGGAATTCATATTTTTTTCAAGAATTTATTAAAGTACGAATTCGTTGTTCCAATGAAAACATTGCTTATAATTAGAATTATACATGAAAATTATTTCTTTAATCAAATAAGTAAACAATTAATTAATTGATAAATAAATAAATAAATAAATGAATAAAAAAACAAATAAATAAAAAAATAATCAATGAACTTTTACGTTGAATTTTAATATTAATGTAGGTAACCATAATATTTCAATGCACCTGTACCTGGGGACGAATTTATTGTACAATTTTATTGGCACAAAGAACTTTATCATTTCATTTGTTCAGCATTCGTGTGCACGATTGACATAAGTGATACAACAAAAGATGTGGACTAAAAAATCTTCAATTTAATCTTTTCTATGTTCTTAAAAGTGTCCGAGTTATTTTTGAATTAGTGTCCGAAAAAAGTTTTCATGCTAAATTTTATTTTTTACTAAAATTTCTTTGATAGGGGAAAAATTTTGTTCAGAATAAAATGTATATTTATTTAAGACGAGCTGATTGACTCGGCGTTGCGCGTATTTTTATTGAATAATAATATAAACTAAAATTAATTTTCTTTTATGAAAAATTCTTCTACAGTAAAGGATGTTTCAACATGACATGGAATAACTGACTTCAATATTCTTTCAAAATATAATAAACCTTCATATGAACGAAAAAGTACCACAATGTCCCCTAATGAATTTTCATTAACTTAGGACCATGTATCTAAATCAAAAATTATAGAAAATTCAAAAAGTTCCATCAGAACAAAAAGGTAACATAAAATCTCTTCTTATGGATTCACATTCATTTAAGACAAGATATCATTAATTTCATCTTTCTAGGTTCATAATTATAAAAAAAAACAAAAAGTACTATCAGAACAAAAATGTACCATAAAGATCGCTCTTGTGAATTTTTTCCCATACAGGACCACGTATATTTAATTTCATGTTTCTATGTTAAATATTACAAAAAAATTAAAAAAAGTACCAAAACGTCCCTCCTCTTGATTTATTACTCATAGGACCATATATCTTTAAGTACCACAAATTCCACACTTGTGAATTCTTATCCACATAGGACTACATATACTTAATCTTATGTTTCTAACTTTAATGTAATTGAAAATTCATTATTAAGTTTGCTTTTAACCCTTTTTTGGTACTTTTTTCATCCATCGATGTATTAAAAATTGCATTCCAATAAATTTCTAAATTGCAGTAGAATCTCATATTAAAATAATCATATGAATATTTCAATAAATATAAAAAAATGTTTTATGAAGAATGTACCAAAAATAGTTACGATTTTTACTCCTTAAAATTTTGAATTTCTAGAAGTACCAAATTTATATTTCTCATTTTTTGATAAGTTATGAATACGACATAAATTTTAGCTGTATGTTTATTGGTTTCAAGGATACAAATGGTGTCAAAAAAGTACCAAAATAAAGTTTTTACCAGTTTTCACCCTAAAACGGCTGATTTTCAAAAAAGTACCAGACACCTGTCCAATTACTTTTTAAATGAATAAAGATAACTGTTCAACTTTTTTTGTATCCTTCTCCCGTTTTTACCCTTTTTACCCCCTAAACATTTGAATTTCCAAAAATCCCGTCTTAGTCGATCTATATGGAGGAAGAACTACCTACGTTCCAAATTTCGTCTCTCAGCCGTTTGGGCTGTGGGATGATGAATCAGTCAGTCAGTCAGTAACGTTATATAGATAACGACCATTGTTATTTTAATTATAATTTCAAATATATGAGTATTTTTTTTCCAGTGTACCATGAAATTTAATATTTATCTGTATTATGAGTCTTTGTAAAACATATTTGCTTGTAATTTCTAAAATTAAAATTTTGTTTACTCTTTTTTTTTCTTAATTTATTAAAATTTATAAATTATTTAGACTTCAATGTAAAATATTTCTTAAAATAAATACAAATATATAATATTTCAATTATTTTTAGGTTTATAAAAGGAAACAGCACAAACAAAACTTTTGATTTAGTTTTTGATTTTATACTTTTTCTCTCTTATATATATATTTTTTTGTTGTTGTTGTTGTCCAGAGTTAAACTATTAAAGCCTACTTTCATCTATTGTCTCTTGGTTTAAGCCTCAAATAGTTTTCTGAATTTTACCAAATGTTTTATAATAATATGCACACACAAACACTTTCTGACTCTCATACAAATAGTTAAGAACAAAAATAAAATAAAACATTAAATACAGATTTTTTTTATTTAGTTTTTCCTTTTTATTTTTAGTTTAATTTTATTTTTTCTTATTTTTCATTAAAAGTATAAAATCATGTTGTATGTTGAAAATTACTTGCTACATATTTTGTTATACGAATATGAATAAGTTTGTACATCAAGTTTTATAAACTACATACACATACATACATAAATAAATTTTCAATAGGAATAACTTTGAAAGAGTATGAGTGAGTGTCAGAGTGTGTAATATATGCAAATACTGATGTATGTTGTTATATGTATTTAGTTTTAAAACAAACTTTTTTTTTATTTTTTTGATTTTTTATTATTGAGCTGTTGTTGCATGTTTTGTATCTTTACAACACAAAAATGAATATAACACAAGTACCAAGCGTTTTTCATATATAAAATTAAAAAAAAAGAGAAATAAAATAAAGAACATCACATAGCCAAAAGTAGAAAAAAAGCAACCGCAAAAAAAAAAAACCTAGCTATTATTCAGATACAAGACAATAACGAAAACTAAAAATAAAAAAAGTGTATAACCCAATAACATACTCTTTAACAATAACATTGTATGTAAAGGAAAATAAAATACAATTTCATATTTAGATTTATGAAAGAAATACTGATCATATACTCTATAAAATATACGGTTCAAAATTAAATTATTCCAATGCCTAAAAGTATGCTATATTTTTTGGCAAGAAAATTTTTATGATTAACAAGAAAAATATACGATTTCTTAGATTAATAGAAAATTTATAAAAACAAATAAATTGGTATCTCTTAAACTATTGGACAAATCGTGTAGAAATGTATGAAAGAGTTGCAGGGAAGGACCTAAGCTTTCAGAAAACACATCTTGTAAACAACATGTAATAACATGAGCTAAGCTACAGTGTGTCAAAATTGAGAATCTCTTGTATGTAAAGTTAAAAAAAAAAAACAATTTTATATTCAGATTTATGAAAGGAATACTGATCATATCCTCCATAAAATGTACGGTTCAAGATTAAATTATTTGAATGCCTAAAAGTAGGCTATATGTTTTATCAAGAAAATGTTTATGATTAAAAAACAAAATAGAAAATTTCTTAGATTTATAAAATAAAAATTATAAACACAAATAAATCTGTATTTCATAAACTAATAGATGAATCGAATTGAAATGTATGAAAGAGTTGTAGGGAAGGACCTAAGCTTTCGGAAAATTCATCTTGTAAACACCCTGTAATAAAATAATATAAATTGATTATCTCTAGTATGTAGGTTAAAAAAATACAATTTCATTTTTAGACTTATGAAAGAAATACAGATCCATAAAATATATGGTTCAAAATTAAATTATTTAAATGCCCAAAAGTATACTTTATTTTCTGGAAAGATTTTTATTTTTTTATTAAAAAGCAAAATTGAAGATTTTTTAGATTTATAAAAAATTATAAACACAAATAAATTTGTATCTCTTAAACTATCGGACGAATAGGATTGAAATGTTATAAAGGAGGACCTAAGCTATGAGAAAACTGATCTTGTAAACACCCTGTACTAACATGATATAAGCTACAAGGTGTCAAAATTGATTATCCCAAAAATGTAAGTTAAAAAAAATACAATTTCATGTTTAGATTTATGAAGGAAATACTGATCACATCTTCCATAAAATATATGGTTCAAAATAAAATTATTTAAATGCCTAAAAGTATAATATATTTTTTCAAGAAATTGGTATGATTAAAAAGCTAAATTGATATTTTAGATTTACAAAAATGTATAAATACAGATAAATCTGTATCTCATAAACTAATAGACGAATCGAATTGAAATGTATGGGAGAGTTTTAAAGCAGGACCTAAGCTTTCAGAAAATTCAGTTTGTATACACCCTGTAATAATATGATCAAATATAAAGAGTGTCAAAATTGACTATCTCTTGTATGTAAGTTATAAAAAAAAAGAATTTTATATTTAGATTTTTGAGAGAAATACTGATCATATCCTCCATAAAATTCAAAATTAAATTACTTAAATGCCTAAAGGTAGATATATTTTTTTTTTCGGCCGAACATTTTTATGATTAAAAAACCAAATTGAAGATTTATTAAATTTATAAACAGAAACAAATCTGTATCTCCTAAACTAATAGGCGAATAGAATTGAAATGTATAGGAGAATTATAGAGAAGAACCTAAACTTTCAGAAAACTCTTCCTGTAAACACCCTGTAATAACATGAGATAAACTACAGGGTGTCAAAATTGACTATCTCTTATATGCAAGTAAAAAAAGTAACGCGTTGTTTTTTTTAATTTTTTGATAATATTTAGTCAAGAAATATATTGAGAATAATTTGATACTAAATCTCTTTCCGCTTGGCATAAAGTAAATGCAAAAGTCTGGTTTAATTTCTTCAAATCATGAATAGAATATCTAAAATATTGCACTTTAAGCATGTTTTTCAATAATGATGTTAAAATTTGCATCCAAATAAAATTTAGACCAGCGAAGATATTCCAATAAAATTTTGTCAAAATATAGTTAAACTTGTTGTAAAATCTGGGAATTAAAAAAACTTCCACTTTTTTGTACAAAAATACCCAAAATCCCAATTCGGGGAAAACTTGTTTTAAAAATTGTCTTTTGTCATTAAAATAATCATTGAGCCGTTGTAGAAGGCGTGGCTCATTAAATACTTTTTATGGGTTTAACTATCGTATAGAGATATATTGTCAATATATTTTTTTCTTGATCTTGGCTTTGACTTCAACTTTTATGTACAAAAATTCCCGAAATCCCGAGGAAAACTTATGTCAAAAATTCACTTTTTTTCATTAAAATGGTCACCCAGCCGTTTTAAAGGGCGTAGCTTATTTAATATTTTTTGTGTGTTTAACCAACGTCAATATATATTTTTGTTGATCTCTGCATTGACATTTTTGAATTTAGTGAAGCAAAATAAAAAAAACCTTTTAAAAATACACAAAGTTTGGATAGGGCTGGGGGAGAAACAGTTGCTCAGAGAGCCTTCAATTTGGTTTTACAAATATTTGCTTTAAGATTTCTTTTAAAGCCATTATTAGGTTAATAACTTTTTATTGAAATGATATTTTTAAATGATTCTTCCAGTAACATTATTTGGAATTTTGTAGAAAATCTAGTGTTTATTTGCCAAAAAAATTAGGGTGCAAATGAAAGCCCTTAAGTTGAAAAAACTTGACCAAAAATGAAAGTAAAATTTACTTTGACTCAATTGTCTCTGAAATAAAAAAAAGATAACCTGCACTTGTAAGAGATTTATAAAGACTACCTACTACTAATTTTTTACATTTAAGTTATAAATGAATTTTTGAC
>MINK01177108.1:0-11758 GCA_001735545.1 Phormia regina | reverse complement strand
TATAATATTTAACCTAGAAACATGAATTTAAAAACGCATGGTCTGATGTTGCAAAGAATTCACAAATGAGGACTTTGTGTTTTTTTTTTCTAATGATACTTTTTGAATTTTCAAGAATTATGAACTTAGAAACATGAAATTTGTGATATGTGGTCTTTACTTAATGAGAATTCATAAGAGGAGAATTTGTGGTACTTTTTTGTTATTTGAATGGTACTTTTTTTAATTTTCTATACTATTTAACCTAGAAACGTGAAATCAAAAACACGGGGTGTTAAGTGAATGATAATCAATAAGAGAGAACTTTGTGGTACTTTTTTGTTATTTCAATGGTACCTTTTCAATTTTTTATAATTTTAAACCTAGAAACATGAAATTAAGGATTTTTCTAACTATTTTAGTATTAAAATATTTTTTTCTGTGTAACTGATAACCTCTTAATTGTTATGTCAATTAGTGCTGACGCAAATTAAGATTTTAAAGGAAACTCTTTTGTTTAGCATTTTACCAACAAATAATTTATTTTTAAAACATGACATCAGCACATAATATGTATGTGCAACATGATTTAATAAATTGCAATTTTGTAAAAATATTTTGCAAGAATAATGATAAATTATTTATATGGTTTATTTAAAAAGGCCCTTAAACTTTAGATTAAATTTAAAGTTATGCATTGAATTTAATCAAATATATCTTTTTTTATTTGCAACTAATTTATCTTTGGGATCAATAAATAAAAGTTTAAATTTTTGAAAATTAAAAATTTTTATGATTAATTTTTTTTTTTTTTTTAAATGGTATTAATACCCAGCAAAAATTTTTCTTGCCATTTAATGAGTTTAGAAGCTAATATAATAGCTCTTCACTACATACACATTAGTTGAATAACTCATTATTTTAACACGGTGATGTCATTAGAGGCAACTACTTACAATATATTATTACTGGTAGGCATTTAAGAAAGTCATTACTTAGATGTCTTTATAAGATGTAATTATTTTGAAGGTAATCAATAACTTATTAATTTCAAGGTATTACAAGAGTCATTATCAGCTAAATGAATAGTAACTAGTTACATTATCGGTTACAAATAAGTACTGAAATATGGAAAAAAACAGCTCCATTCATCAATAACGACAAATTTAGTTAATACTTTATTAGAAAATAATGTAAAATATTTTTTTGTCTGTGTATATTAAAATTAAAGATTATAATTTAAATTGAATTGTCGATATAGAGAAATAAGTAAATAATGTATTTACATGTTTTACCCACTCCAAAACTTTTTTAATTTAAATGAAAAGATTGATAAAAAAAAATCGGTTAACATATCAGGTTAAAAGTAAGTACTTACTAATCAACTTTCATGTAATGCAGACAGTATGTTGTTACTTGTGAGTTATAGTGACTTTCGAAAGAGGATATTATATGGGAGCTATGATTAATGGTGGACCGATCTTAAAAAAAAATGGAAGTTTGGTCATAAAAATATCTAGAAAAACCAAAAAAATTACCCTTAAATAAAATTATTATTACTACTATTATTATTATTATTATTTTTTTTTTGCTTAAAAATTACATTTTTTCTAAACTCTTTAGAATTGATTTTCTACTATCAAAAATCAGTCATTTATGATGTAAAATTACTATAAATGCAGGAAAAAGAAAAGTAACGATTTGGGACGGAAATATATAATAATATAAAAATAATCTTGTTACATTAGCCTTCATATAGCTTTTAGTAATTTCTAAAAAAATTCATAATAATTAACATGAAAAAATCATCAAAATAAATAATTTATTTTTTCCCCTACAAAATATAAAATTTTTTGTAAAATTAATTAAAAACCTGCTCAAAAAAAAACCTAATTAAAAAAATTCCCCCACCAAAACAAAGAAAAAAATTAAACAATTTAATAAAATGAAATGCTTATTTATTATCAGCAATTTAAAAAAAAGTTCAAATGGTTTGCAACACATAATTAATAATTCAAATTTCATAACAGGAAATATGTATTTAAAAGCTTAATTCTTTTAAATTAATAATTTATTATAATAAAACGTCAATGTCTATGGCATTGATCACTTATAGTGATGACCTATTACAGATCAGTCTGTAGTTTTTGTTTTAATCGCATTAAAAATTATAATTAAATTTACAAAAATTTTACTGATAATTGACACGAATTTACAATTTCTAAAACGCTTATAAACTACATTTAAAAAAAAATACAAATCAAGCTACGTCATTATCATTATTTCCCCTAGAATAAAACTAAATGATCAGTAAATTAGAAATATGAACATAGACATATAGTCATGGGTACAAAATAAACGAGTATCGTCACGTATGTGTGATTTAGCAAGTTTTTGCTAAAAAAAATGACATTTTAAATGAATTAAAAATATTTACAGCTACAGCTACTATTTAATATTTACGACTAAATAATAAAACTATACACACACTCGAGGGTTATCTCAAGTGCTCTATAAACGTATGAATACCCATTCTAGTACTGTAGTTTTCATCATATCACCAACAGCAACTTGAATGTTATTTATTTTAAGTATTTGTTTGCATTTTATTTTATTCTTACCAATAATCTAATAAAAACAAAATAAAATACTAAACTAAGACAAGGTTCACAGAACCATATAAAAAGAACAGTATTTCGTATTAAATGCCAGCGATAATAGCACATTTATTTTTTTTGGTGTTATCAACACCGATGACTTATAAACTATAAAATGAAATAAAAGTCCAAATATCTTAATTACTCATTTAGACTGATTACCTTTTTGACTTGACGCGACGCAACTTCATACGAAATCGACAATAACAACATATTTTTCTGTTTTAGTCATAAAAACAGTTTTAAAATAGAAACCAACAACCACTATCGATACTATGAAATCATTCAAAGAAAAATAATAAAAACAATTGGAAATTTTAAAAATAAATTGATATGAGTATTAAATGAAAAAAAAAAGGAAAAAATACTTTATACTACTTATTTACCCATATCATATCGGTCATTTAGAAGCAATTGCTACAAATGTATGATTGATTAAGTACAACAACAACGTGTATGTTATTTAAGTAAAAATAATTAAAAAAAAACAAAATAAATACTCATATATATATTTAACACTTGAAGGCTCAGTTGGAACATCTTAATGAAGATGAAATAATATGACTTTTCTATAAAAAAGTTATCGTGACTTTTCATTACATAACATTACTTTTCTATAGAAAAGTTAACGATAACATTACTTTTCTATAGAAAAGTTAACGATAACATTACTTTTCTATAGAAAAGTTAACGATAACATGACTTTTCTATAGAAAAGTTAACGATAACATGACTTTTCTATAGAAAACTTAACGATAACATGACTTTTCTATAGAAAACTTAACGATAACATGACTTTTCTATAGAAAACTTATCGACTTACAAAATTTTGTCGAAAGTACAAAAGATTTGAAATATTTTTTTAACTAATTTACTTACTTACTTTGTTTCTCCATCCCTTAATAGATCATTTAACAATTTTCCCAACATTTTTAAATTTGTTTTTGTATATATTTTTATTCCTTTAGGAGAAATTTGAACACATTTTTGAGAAATAAAATTGAAATTTTGATTATATTATTTTTTACAACTTAAGGCCTTAAATTTTAACTTGCCCATTTATTTTTTATACTTTAAACACTTGGCAACTCTTTTTTTTTACTTTGCTTTTTTACTATAAGTGCCCCTTATTAACAACAACAATAACAACAAAATTCTTTGCTAAAATTACCATAATGATACACAAACACTTGCACTAAGATTAAATGGTACCCATATTTCCATCCACAAAAAACTTTAACAGAACCTTTGTTTTCACTTTTATTTTACTTGAATCTTAAACGCAAAAACTTTAACTTTAATTTAACACAAATTTCTTTTAATTTTATTAACTATTAATATTTAAATTATTTAATTAAAAACTCCACTAATTTATAATGACGCAGCACTAAATATTAAAGAATGACAAAGTAAAGAGATACAAGTATGAAAAGAGATTACTTTAACTGATGTGTTTGTTGTTTTGTTGGGTGATGAGTGGGGAGTAAAATTATTTCTCATGCTGTTATTTGTTTTTGTTGCTTTTAAGCTGCCTTTTATTTACCATATGTGTGTTTGTGTTTTTGTATGCAGTTTTAAATGTGTTATTTGTGTTGAAATTTTGCGTGTGAAGAAGAGTTGGAAGAGTTTTCTTTGTTCCTTTTTATTTTAATAAATGTTTAGTTAGTGTTGACCAGTATAGTGATTTATTAGAATTACAACGATTTTTTAGAATATATATTTATAAAACGATAGCAAGGTAATTATTCTTGTTTTGCTTATTGTACAATAAAATTTTAAATAAGAATTATTCTTATAAATATGTTTGAAAGCATTTTGATTATAATTTTTTTGGTTTTAAATATGTAAAATGTTATATTTTTTGTTATAAAAATATAATTAAAAATTAAACTTTTCGATTTATTTTCATTTAATTGATTAATTTAATACCTATTCGCTTTGAAAATGTTCACATAATATGATCATGTCATTTTCCATTTATTTACTTTAAAACAACCAAAAGCATATCATTCCATTCTATTCTATTTACATAACATTAACAAAAATCGTTACTTTCAAGCTAAAGCACATCAAAGCAACATCCTTGAATAAGAAAATAAACAAAAGAAGTAACAATAAAAAAGTAAGCAGAGAAATCATAGTTAACCCACCACCCTCATTCTCTGTATCATTAATATACATTTTTTTTCAACACTCACTCACCATCTCTTTAGTACTAATTCGTGTTCATATTTATTTGTCATCTTATAAAATTGTTCTAGCTTTAATACAATATATTTAATATTAATAGTGCATCAAATTTAATGAAATTAGAGTTAAATTATAGAAAAATTAATAATTTATTAGTTCAAAATAAAATAAAAGTATAAAAATGGTTTCAAAAGTCTTTTTTTTTTTTGCTGGAGTAAATGTTAATGCAATTTAAAGAGAATACAAGTGTTAGGGTGTTTGTTGTTGCTTAGAATATATTGTTAGTGTAGTGTTTAATAAAGGGCATCAAAGTGAAAAACAGCAAAGTGCTAACAAGAGTTGCCATTACAAAAAAAAAAAAAGAGTTGAAAAAATAAGCAAGTGGAAAATAGTGTAATTTTAATATTGCGATTAAAAAATAATAAAAGTGATGTAATGAAATTTAAGAAATGGAAAATTAAACTAAAAAGGTTAAGTGATTAGAAACCTTAAATGATGTAGGACAAGGAAAATTCTGACAAAAGAGGCTACAGAGGTGAGTTAAATATCTTATTTTTAGTTTACACATGAAATATGTGTAAATAATATCGATAAATATTTTCTAAGAAAATCATAATATCGATGACTTTCTATAAAAAAGTAATAAAAAATTATAATATCTAAAATTTTTTAAATGTTAGCGATAACTTTTTNTATAGAAAAGTCATGTTANCGATAACTTTTTNTATAGAAAAGTCATGTTAGCGATAACTTTTCTATAGAAAAGTCATGTTAGCGATAACTTTTCTATAGAAAAGTCATGTTAGCGATAACTTTTCTATAGAAAAGTCATGTTAGCGATAACTTTTCTATAGAAAAGTCATGTTAGCGATAACTTTTCTATAGAAAAGTCATCTAATCGACAACATTTCAAGAAGAAAATGATATTATTGAAAATTTTTCTAGAGAAAAAATAAATTTCATTAATTGTTCTACTTAAAAATGTTTTTAACATGTGCTCTTTTTTAACACAATAAGATCATTTTGAATTTCCTGCTGGGTTTTATTTTATAAATGGGGCAAAATGAAACAATATTTTCCTACCTCAAGTGGTAGAAGTAACTGAATGACTGACTGACGAACCTATATATTTATTTTTATATCCCGCCACCCCAGTGTGATTGAGTGTATGCGTTTTTGTTGTTTTAAAAATGTGTTTTTTTTTATTGCCAGACGTCGTATTTTATTATTTTGATAAGTGGTCAAGTGGTATTTTTGTTGCTATTGTTAATTTAATTCTGTAGGTGAATGTGTGTGTTTTTCAAAACTTTTTTATTTTATTTATAAATTTTATTATTTATGAGATTGATTAACGATGGTCGATGGTGTTATTTTTATTTTTTATTTTTGTTGTTGTTGTGTTGTTTGTTTGGGTTTGTTGATAAGATGGTGGCGCGAAAGAAGTACTGGGACTTCATGGCAAAGGGTTTGAGGGGTAACAGGGGGTTAATTGAGGCCTGCAATTTCTTCAAGTGTAAATTATTTTTTTGTTATAGCTGTTTACTTTTATTATTAAACAAAAGTATTATTTTACACTTTATTAAGTTTTTTTTTTTTTTTTGCGCTGACTTGGCTCTATCTAAAAAGGTGTGTCCGTCCTTTCGTCTGTCTGTCGGTCTATCTGTCACTGGTACTATAACTATAAAATGATACTTGAATACGAAGTATGAATGACTTGGTAACCAATGTAGTTAATGGGTGTATAAATATGGAGGTCTTATGATAGAGGTGCTCCAGTTTTTGTTTATTTATTTACCTGGGAAACAACAACAAACAAATAAAAATAAATTTAATAAATTGAAAAATTCTTTTCAAGTGGTCGACTCGAGTATCTTCTGTGTGTGTGTGTGTGTATCTCATGTGAGTGAACACTCATCGTACATACTTGTATTTAAAGTGGGATTTTTTATTGATTGCTTGACCGATTGATTGATTTTTATAAGAGTTTTTACTTTTTTTTAATTGTGTAGCTGATTAGTAAGCGCGTAAATTTATTGTACGTTTTTACTATCTTAAGTACTTTGTTTCTTTATTTATTTAGTATAGGTTTTTTCGTATTCATATTATTTTATGTTTGTTTTTAGTTTTATTTATTTATTTATTTACGTTTGGGAAATAAAAATTCATTAAATTTTATTTTTATTGTGGTCGTTTGTTTATCTCATCAGCACCCCATTGATGATTGTGATTGTTAATCATTCAAGAGGTTGATAAATATTTTTTTCTAAAAGTTTATATTTCGACATTCGACCACTTGAAAATTTAATATTAAATTCTTATTTATTTATACTACATATTTTAAGTAGTAATCGCACAAGTACCTTGTTATGAATTCTTTTTTATAGACGAAGAAAATAAATCATTTCTAATCTGGTTTTTATTATTGTTTTAGCAAAACACCTGCTAGCAATCTATGTCCCCTAGTGTCGTAGGTCATTTATTGGAAAAATAAATTGAATGAATGAATGAAGTAAGACTGGTCGCTAAATAAATTTCTACCTCATGGCGTATAGTTGGACTTGAGGGATTTTCGTATGGTAAACAAGAAAAAATGTTTTCTTACCGACTTGTGTACGTGAAGTAAGCACATTAGATATCTCGATAGAAAAATATCGATAACTTGACTTTTCTCTAGAAAAGTTACCGTTATCATGTCATTCATATGGAACAGTTATTGATATCATAACTTTTCTATAGAAAAGTTATCGATATTATAACTTTTCTAAAGCAAAGTTGTCGATATTATGACTTATAGAAAAGCTATCGATATCATCGACCTTTCTATAGAAAAGTTACTGCTAGCTTGTAGTTTTTATAGAAAAGTTATCGATATATTGAGTTTTCCATAGGAATGCCATGACTTTTCTATAGAAAAGCTATCTATAACATTAAATTTTTATTGATGCTTTGTTTTTTTGTAAAAAAATATTTAATATATAAAATTTTTAATAGAAAACTTAATCATTAAGTATTTCCTACAATTTTTATTGATAAATTTAATTTTTTGACAATTTTATTTTTCTTTAGAAAAATTATTGAAAACAGAAATATATCAAATTTACCAAGGAAAAGTAATTAATAAGTGTTTTTTATCAATAACTTAACTTTTCTTTTTTTTTTTTTTAAGATAAGGATTTTTTGTATAAACTGAACATTTTTCTTGAAATTAGTCGTTACTTATTCATTCATAATAATTCCCTAGAGCACTTTTTTAATCTTCAAGGAATTTATTAAATATTTGTTTCTTTTTAATAACCTTCATTATAATCACCCTCATCATGATTATCATCATGAGAAACGGCAGCAGCAGCAGCAGAACTGCACTCATCAAATAAATCATTTACTTAAATTATAAGCAACAAACGTAAAAAATTTATTAATAAGTTTTGTAGAATTTCGAACATAAATTAGATTTAAGATGATAAAAATCCATAAAACAGAAATAAAATTCCAAAAAAATCACATTGAAAATATACAAGAGAATTACGCACAAGACATTAAAAAACTTTTTAATTTCCTTCATTAATATTTCGTTTTTTTTTTTTCCTAAATTTATTTATAAAAAAATTTATAACAAGAAAATAAAAACAACAGCAACAAATTTGAAAAAAAAAATATTAAGCACCACTAAGACATCAGATTATTTTTGAGAATTTTGTTTTGCTTTGGAGTAAATTTTATGTGGGCTTAATAGACTTAAACGCCAGACAGACGGACAGGCCAAGGCATTATGATTATAATCTTTACTAAAACAAAAAACAGCAGTAACTTAGCATTTAAAGAAAAATGCTGATTTACAAAAAATGTATATATTTTTTTCTTAAAGAAAATAAAAAGATTATATTAAACAATATTTTCACATTTAAATTAAAACATTCAAACCAACACACACACACATATATACATACATAAATGATATTCTGCCAGACAATCAGCGTAACACTGTGCCGACTAAAATGCTCAACAACCTTTAACAATTTCAAACACACGCACGCTCCACAAACAGTGAAATAAAATTATTTTTGAATGAAAAATAATATAAAAAAAATAAAAATAATACTGCCAAGGGTCATTAAAATTTAAATAAATTAAAAATAAAAAAAAAAAACGTTTAAACACATTAAAGTGCTTTTGTTTTGTTAATTTTTTATTTTTATTATTTTTTTTTTTTTTTGATGTTGTTTAATATTCATTTTATTAAATATACTTTGTTTTCATATAAATTTTAATTTAAAATTTGAAACTAAATTACTAAAGTTTTTTAAGAAAAAAGATTGCAGGCGATTGCAAAAGCATCTTAATTGATCATAAATAATATAAAAAATATAACAAAATGTAATAAAATTTAGTGTCAAAAGTGGAAAATATGTAATTAAGAATTCAATATTGAACTGCAAAGTGTTTCGAAAGACGAAAAAGACGATTTGATTAAAACAAATTGGAATCTATTGATATCAGTTGTGAAAAAATAAAAATAAATAAAGTAAACGTTAAAAAGTCATGATATCGATAGAAAAGTCATGTTATCGACAACTTTTCTACAGAAGAGTCTTGACATCGATAATTTTTCTATATATAAGTCATGACTTCGATAAGTTTTCTATAGAAAAGTCATGACATCGATAATTTTTCTATGGAAAAGTCATGATATCGATAATTTTTCTATGGAAAATCATGATATCGACAACTAAATTTCTACAGAGGTGTCATGATATCGATAACTTTTCTATAGAAAAATCACGACGATAATTTCTCTAGAGAAAAGTTATGTTATCTATAAATTTTCTAAAGAAAAGTTGTCGATTAGTCATGTTGTCAATAACTTTTTTATATAAAAGTCATGATGACGTTATTTTTTCTGGAGAAAAGTTATGTTATCGATAAATTTTCTATAGAAAAGTTATTTTATCGATAAATTTTCTATAGAAAAGTTATGTTATCTATAAATTTTCTATAGAGAAGTTATATTATCGATAAATTTTCTAGAGAAAAGTTATGTTATCGATAAAGTTTCTATAGAAAAGTTATATTATCGATAAATTTTCTATAGAAAAGATATGTTATCTGATACTTTTCTACAGAAAAGTCATGTTGTCTATAACTTTTCTATAGAAAAGTTATGTTATTGATAAATTTTCTATAGAAGTCATGTTATCGATTACTTTTTTATCAATGACTTTTCACCAGTAGAGTAAAGTAATCTTTGAAATATTTATTTGTAATTATGGTAACGGTAAATTAAAACCTTAAAAATATATTTCCTTTTTCTATAATTCTTTCCAAAAGTTTTGTATGTTGTTTGCAAAGCTGGTTGTAATTATCATACAATGTCTTCAGGCCGCCATAAGAAAGAAAATTTATATTGCAAGAACAAGTTATAAAGGTCTTCTCATTTTTGTTAGCAAATCCTCCTACATATATTTTAAGTACTTAAATACATAAAATAGGTAGAACTGTTAATGTATTCAATTGTATCATACATACATACATTTAAGTACAGGTGTGTAAACACATATGACCATACGATACTTACTAACATGATGGTGGTAGAAAAAAAGAACTCATTGTATTTTCAACTAATAACATTTTAAATATGATGTGATGTATGTTATGTATTCGTGCAACAATGTAGATACCTAAATATGTAGTACATTGAATATAAAATGTATTTAATGGTGGTACTACTTAGTATCTAACACCAGCAACAATCATAACATTACAAAGTACTTGTTAATATGTTCACTTCCTCTCTCTACACAAAGGCTGAATAAAATAAAACTATAAATAGAAATAGACAAAAACCTAAACCGATCTAATTAGTAAAACATTATTAAATACATATACACACATACATACATTCTAAACTTAACAACTGAAAAAATACATTAAATAAATATTTACCAAGACTACTTTGTACATTATTATTTAACTCATATGTGTACCTTTACATTCGTAGATATTTAAATAGTAGCATTCAAAAAATTTATGTTTATAATTAAAAATACAGCAACAGCTTCTATCTTTAGAGAAATCTATTTGAACTCCTTTTTAAAGGTAACCATATAATTGGCTATGTGTACCTAAAATTACCATATGTACTGTATGTATTTTAGTATTTTGCACTTTTTGTTATTATTAACATAGTTTTTGTTTTTTTTTGTTTTTTTGTTAGAACCATAAAGGTACTACAAAAATTACCATGACCGAACTAATAGAAAAAAAATGTTCGAATATGTATTTGTAAATTAAAACGCTTGAAGAAGTATTAGAAACACAAAAGTAAAATTAACAATAAGTAGTGGGAAAATAACAAAAATATCACACTTAAGTTTTAACAAAAAAATAATAATATTATTTAATAAAAAATAGTCGTCTACCCAAAAGCATTAATACCTTAAAGCGAGGTATGATCATTAAGTTTAGCTACAAAATTTATAAATATTGCAGAAAACAAATTTGAATTTTTAATATAATTTTGTCAAATAGTTTTCTTGTTTTATTTCGAAACTCAAAAGTCGTCATAAATTAAAAAGATTAGCCATAACTTTTATAACAAACATAATAATGTTTGTGTGTTTTATTTTGCCGTTTTTTTGTATTAACCAAATAATAGAAGCCATAACAATAATTAATATTTCCTTTGTTTAGTTGTTGGTCATAAATTTGTTCAAAAACAAAAATTTTATTAAAAATGTCTTTGTTCGTAGCAATAAAAATATTGATGACATTTTCTTAATAAATTTTTAATGTTTATGATCAACGGGTATATAGAATTATTTAATTCGTTGCTTGTTTTTGTTTTTAGAAATTCTATTGGATGTTTTTATAGCGACAAAAAGATTAAATTGAATTTTTATAACCGTCTGTAGATAGAAAAATTAATTAAAGACAAA
>MINK01177099.1:0-25470 GCA_001735545.1 Phormia regina | reverse complement strand
AATGTGTGTATGAAGAAAATGTAAAAGTGTTAATGTTGATGTATATAAGTGTAGGGCAACAGGCAGTCATAAATATTCGTACATGTTTGTTGATGGTTTAGTTTTTTTTTTTTTTACTTCTAGTATATTTTTTTATAATAAATTCATTTGTTTAAGAAACATATAAATAAATATTTTTTACTTTAAACACACAAGCTTTTAAGCTACACATGTGTGAGAGTGTGTAATAAAGAAAAAAAAACTTTAAGTTAAAGACGATGTCTTATAAATGCACTCATACATATACAATAAGTTACAGGACTCATTTGTCGTTTGGAAAAATTTATATAAAGGCTGGAAAATTTTTCATTTCATTTGATGAAAAATCAATGTCACATAAATGTTAATGTTGTTGCTTTTGTTGCTGCTGATATTGATGCTGCTGCTGCTAATAATGTTGTAGATGTTGCAAATTATTTGAAAGGCTTCCATTTATTTAGTTGTTGATTTAATAAATTATTATATTTATAATGATTTCATTATTACTTTTATTTTGTATTTTATTTTATTATTTTATTAGTTGGTGTTGTGTTTTCATTTTCAATTTTATTTATTTATTTATTATAATAAATTATTTTGTTTGAGATAAATTTCATTTTCATATTTAATTTCATTATAATAATTTATTTAAATAGATTTCATTAGCACCTTTTTTTTCAAACAAGTTATGTACATTAAATCATCTTCGTAATATAAGTTTAAAGAGGAAAATTTTTGTTGATTGTATGGGATTTTTTTTTTTTTTTTGCGAATTGATAAAATTTTAAAGGCGTTTTTTTTTTTTTTTGTTTTTAATAAATTAAATTATTATTGCTTATTTGATAGTAAAATGGCATTTGTTTTAACTATTATACGTTTAACTTTTTTTTTTCTTTTAATATGATTATTCTTTTGTTTTTGTTGTATTTTATTAATACTAAACTATTTTCTTTTACATCTTATCACAATATTAATTTTAACTTTTGCTTTCGAAAGATTTTTAAGTAGTTGAGAGGGTTTTAGTTGTGCGGCATATGAGAGTTTGTTTGTTTGTTTTTTCTTATCAATTTAAATTGTTTGATTTATTTTTTCCAAGTTTGAAATTTTATTTGCTAGTTTATCTTTTTGTTAAATAATTTGGTGTTATTTTTTTTTATTAAATCGCTTTAAATATCACGTAATACTAAAATAAAATCATGGTAATTTTATAACAAAGTAAATATTTTAACGATTGTAGAAATATTTATAATGTTAGAGTAACGTTTGTCAAGAAGGGATTTTAAAATATTGTGTTTCCAAATGGATTTCCTTAAATAATAAATTTTAATTTAATGTAAAAAGTTATTTATTGTGGTTTAGTTATGCAAAGTTTTTAATTATTTAAAACTGCCTAAAAGTAGGCAATCATTTTTTTTCTCATAATAGGTAAAATAAAAGAAAAATAATGTCCCATATTGTTTAAAAGTTTAAAGTTTCTGTATTTTTTCAATTAGTATTTTTTATAAATTGAAACTTTTTAGTAGAAATAAAAATATTTTAAATAAAATTATAACTTTTCTGTAAAGTGGAATTTTTCATTTTTTTTGTCATTACTTCTTTAAACATTATTATTTATTATTTCTTCTTTTAAATTGGTACCTTTTTGGAAAATTAGTACATTTTTAATTTTAGTACCACTTTTAAAAATTTGTACATTTGTTCAACAGGAATAAATTTATAAATTGAATTTATTTTGAAAATATGCACTTTTTGAGAAAAAAAAAATATATTTTTATTGGAATTTTTTTTATAAAGTAGAACTTTCTGAAAAATTACAACTTTTATTGAAAGTCGAAACAGTAAATGGTATTTATCTGAAGATATGTAAGTACTTTTTTTTAATTATATCATAGTTTTAATTGGAAATTCTATGTAAAATAAAACGTATTTTAAATATTGAAAATAGAAAAATGTTCATTATTTTCCAAATTAAAACTTTTTTAAAAAATCATACCGTGTCAAAAATTGTACTTTTTTTAATGATTTTTTAAAAATTTTATTTTCCCTCTACAACCTACCAAAAAAGTATATCGTCAATTCCACGACAGAACGCCCAAAAATATTTTCTATGACTTACGATTTTGCCAATTACCCTATGGAGCCATTTAAATATCTGAATTTTTATTTTTCTGAATTTTGGAAAATACGCGAATTTATTCACGAATTTCATTTTCTAAAAAGTCAAAAATATTGCAAAAGTGTGTAACTTTAAATTTAAAAAAATTCATAATGCAAATGAAATTTTAGGAAAATTTCTGCCCTTTAATTTTTTTGTACCTCTAATATAAAAAAAATCATTACGTTTGCAAAATTAAGCACTAAATTTTTTTTGGAATGAAATGGTCAACTTTCATATAAAAAATTCTAATTTTGTATTTTATAGTTTATTTTGGAATTAATTTATATCATAATAATTCATAATTTGTTACTTTGTATTTTAAAACTATTTGTCCCACACTAAAGGGCAATGTTTTATGTAATAAAAATAATTATCTTCAATATTAAGCAAAAATATTTAAAATTGAAAGGGTGTAGACATTTCTTAAAAATACACCCGAAAATTGCATTCTTGTTGTGAGCATATCTTTAGAGAGAAAAATATTTTGGAATTATATAATAAAATTTACCATATTTGTAAAAATAGGCTTTATATTGAATTTTTAAATCAATAAAATAGTATGTAAAGGTAAGAAGTTATAAACATTTAAAATTAAATCTATATAAATCTATCTATATAATTAATAGGCAAACGCATCGTTCGTAATCCCTTTTACGGTCATACTGAACAAACGATTTTAATCGAAATATACCACTATAAAGATATTTTCTCATAGATGTGCAGAAAATAGAATTTATGAAAATCAGTTTAGTATTTAAGATGTTATAAGTGGTAAAAATTACTACTAATACATATACCACAACTCACATGACTAGAATTGCATAAACAAAACAAACAAATGAGCGTGTCAATTTATTTAATTGTATATTATCACATGCAGACGCGGATCTAGCTCAACCTTTTGGGGGAGGAAAATATTATGATTTTCACAACTATTTCATTAAATTTTATGATTTAGTACAAATATTCCATTAAGAGTTTTAATTTTGGGGGAGGAAATTTCCCTTTATCCCTCCACGTAGATCCGCGCCTGATCACATGCATATACAACTCTCTCATTCAAAACATTGTCTCATTGTTAATTTAAATTTATATGGGCAGCGAAGCGCCCCGTAATACTAAAAGAGGATAACCAAAATAAATTAAAAATCTAATATTTATAAAAAAAAAAAAAAAATAATAATAATAATTTTTGGATGAAAAAAATTATATTAACATATAAAAAAAAAAAAAAAATAGTAGATTTCCTTGTCCCAGAAGAATTGTTTTTGCATTTTATATTAAAAAAATGGTTTTTAAAAGTACATCCTAAAATTACATTTGCATGCATATGAATGCATTTTTGAATATTGATGTTATTTTTAAATTACTACATTTATAGTGGACATATTTGTCTTATATATGCAATTTAAATCATTAAAAGAGATTTTTAAGTTTAAAGTTACACACTTTTACGATATTTCTGATTTTTTAGAAAATGAAATTCGAGTATTTTTCAAAATTCAGAAAAAAAAATTGGGATATTAAAATGGCTCCATAGGGTATATATGTATGCGTATACCAAAAATTGTCAAAATCGAAAAACACTTAATAAAAAAAATTGCCGTTTCTTTATAAATCTCTCATGGAATGGACGACATATATATATATTTTTTTATTTCAATTCAATATAAAGCAGCATTTTTTTATGAAGCCCTTTGAATGGGCAAGTAAAATTTTCTTCTTTAATTAATTAAAAGTAGACAAATACAAAAGACTAAAATGTTGTTGCTACTAAACTATAATATTTCTATTTCAAATAGAAATTATTTCTTTACTAAAATTAAAATCTTTTGTAAATTGTTTAGAGTCTAAAAACTTAAACTATTTATTTATGTTTTCATTTTTATCCTTTAAAGTAGCCAACAAATTTTATAAAACATTTTGCAAAAAGTATAAGACTCTTGACATTTTATAAAAGTTTATAAAATATTTTATTGCATATATATTTCTAAGTATTAGTTGTTTAAAATATATTTAATGATATTTAAAAAAAAAATATATCATTAAATATATATTTCCTTTGTTTTTATAAAATGAGCGAAAAATTCATTTCGTCTATTTTTATTTAAAATAATAAATAAATTTTAAAACTATTTGATGTTTACAGCGCATTTATTCAAACGAAACTTTTGTTTGTACTTAAAGAAAGAGCCAATAAAAATGAACAATACTTTTTTACAACAGATATCTACAAAAAAATACATTTAAATATGAAAATAATTTAATAAATTCCTTTTTTTATGCTTTATATCATAAAAGAACTTTTTTCATTTTCTTTTAAAACTTTAAAATTATAGATGATTCTTAATATAAAGATTTATATAACTTTTCCATATAGAAAACTCTTTAACTCTTTTTAACTATTAAATATTTCCATGATGAAAATTCACTTAATAAAAATGTTTACCTTTTTAAAATCAACAGAAAAAATGTCATCTTTAATATAAAAATAAATTAAAATCAATTAGTTTGAAATACCAAACCATGACAACTATAACAAGTAAATCATCATAAAAATGGAAAATATTTATAAAAAAAATAGTTACAACAAATGCTTGGAAAAAAATGTAAAACAGATAGTCAGCCATTTGTCCATATATGACGTTGACATGTCATAACTACTAGCAGTAGGAGTAAGAGAGAGAGAGGGGGGGGGGTGGTAGAGGATTTGTGGCAAATAAAAAGCAGACACATTTCAATATGAAATAATAAAAAAATAAATAAATAAAAAGAAGCAATCATTGTAATGGTCACTTCAGGAGAAAATGCTAAAAGTAACAAATTAGTGAAAGATACAATTTTTTAAATAGAGCAAAGAAATGTCAAGTTTAAAATAATAATCAAAATAAATCATTATTTATTAAGGAATTTAATTAAACATATTTTTACTCTTCTTTTAATTCTATAAGTTTTGAGCTTTAATTTAAAGAAGAAGAAAAATTATAAAATATTTGACAACATTTGAGATGTTTTCTTAGATTTTTAAATTTCTAACAGTCTTGGCTATATAATAAAGCATTTTATTTTAAAGCATTTAAATTATTTTACCAAGATTCTAAATTTTCCGGCCGCATTAAAAAAAATATAAATAAATAAATAAATAAATAAATAAATAATCGGTCCGTTTCGGCTTCAGATTTTTTAAGTTTTTTTCCACAACTTTTTGTAATTATGAATTTCCAAAAATTTCGGTCTGTTTAATGTTATAGCCGATACATTTTCTTACGGTTTGCTTCATTTTCCAAACCGTAAGAGGAGGTAGGATTTTTTTTTTTTTTTTTTTTTTTTTTTTTGAATTTGTAAATTTTGGCCAGTTTTGTTTACAACAATTTTTTAATTTTTCTTTTGTTTACATTTTTATACATTTCAGTTAATTTTATTAATATATTTTTTTTGTTAAATTTGTGAATTTCGGTCAGTTTTTTCAGATTTCGGTTACATATTTTTTACGATTTTTTTTTTACAAAATTTTTATACTTATTTATTAATTCGCGAAGTGATTTTACACATTTCGACCAGTTTTATTTTTTATTTATTTATTTTATTGTTATTATTATTATTTTTGAAATTTGTTAATTTCGGTCAGATTTTTCAGATTTCTGACTACTTCGGTAACATATGAAAGTTTTCGAAGTGATTTTACACATTTCGGTCAGTTTTGGTTAAAAAATACACATTTAATCTTTTATATTTTTCGATTTTTTTTTTTGTCAATTTAAAATATTTTTTAAAATTTTATTCGATTTTCTAAAAATTTCAAAATTATTTTTTTCACTCTCTTAATGGTTTGAAACTATATTAAGAAGTCTTTTTGAAATTCGGTCAGCTTTCAATCACTTATTGCTTTATACTAGTCTAAGAAGTTTGTTATAAATTCGGTCAGTTTCGGATATATAAATTGTCGATTTTCTACAAACTTTGTCTAAATTCGGCCAATGATTTTTAGAGAAAAATTCAATATAATTTTTTATTTTCAGTTTCGGTTAAAGAATATTTAAGCTTTTTTCGTGAAGTTTAACAATTTATTAAAAAAAAAATATTTAAATTTTGAATAATTTATTTTGAACTTTAAAATGTTGTATGAGTTATAGTTTTGTAATATTATAAATTTGATTAATCATATATTCATTTTATAAAATTACAAAAATACATACAATTCATTAATACAATTCATTAATTAAGAATATTAATAATACTCATACGTCTATGACGGTTTTAAATAATTAAAACCGTCACAAAATAATCTCTACAAGGGAAACAATTTTTCTTAAACCTATAATTTTTCGTCTTCAATTTGAGAAGTAAACAATTTACTATGATCTCTACCACCCACAACTGACCTTTTAACCAGCATTTACTTTTACTTTTGATTTTTTTCTTCTTCTTTTTTTAATTACAACATTAATTGTGTCTGTGTGTATGTGTGTGTTTGTATTTTGTAATACATATGTTGAAAATAAAACCTCAAAATTAGGTCTTGGACAAATTGCAAAATTACCTAAAATTTTACCTTGAGAGATTAAAAGCTGCATATATCTTTGCTTTAATATTAATTGGCATTAAATCTTAAACAAAGTAAAAGTTTCCTTTTTTAATGACATCCACCACCCACCACCCACCACTCACTTGTAATCGAATGCCAATTTAAAAATAGTACAACAAAATTAAATATTTTACTAAAATTTTACAAAACTAATTACAAGATTAAAAAAAAAAATAACAGCATACTTTTTCGTTTAGTAATTAACTTCAAATAATTATAGCATACTTTTGGGGAAAAGTGTTGTTTAAACGAAAACAGAATATATTTTATGGCAACAAATTGTATTTCGTTAAAGTATTTGAAAAACTATTTTTATATTTAAGTTTATTAAAAGGCAAATTATTTAGCTTAGGTTAAAAGTAAAATCATGTTCCTACTTAATTTGTTTATGTAAAATATATGTAGCATACTTTAGGGAGTTAGGTGTAATTGATAAAATATTTCAAGTTTATATTTTATTTATATCAATTTCTATCTTTAATAACTTAAATGTCTAAATTTTAATAATAAATAATTTAATAAAATGTTTTTAAAATAAAATTTAATTTAAAATTCCAAAACGTATGACTAATAAAGAAAAATTTAAAAATATTTTACACCACAGTATTTAATTAAGTTGTTAACAATAAAAAAGACCAGAGAGTCTTATGATATTTTTTAATAAGATTTAAATATATCTTAAAACAAATGATTTTTATACCGATATTTTTTGAAATGCCTTAGTTTGAATCATTATAGATCTTAGCTTTTATGGTTGTGATTTAAAGACAACTGAATAAAAGAGAAAATGGGGAAAAAATTAATCTCTCATAAAACAAACATCTGATAAATAGTAACTGACATTGATATAATTAATTAATATGACGCATTAAAAAAGTAACAAAAATTAATTACTTTAATAAATTCTCTTCATATAAATATGTAGCCATGAAATCGAAAATTAGAAAGAAATATAAAAAGCTAAATCTAAAAATGTTTATATAAAATTTTAAAAATATTTGGACAAATCATAATAGTTGTGACCAATATATTTCCTAAAACAAATTTACCTAAAATATTTAAATAGCTCAAATTCAACTCAAAATTTTATTTTAAAATTTCGCGAAAGCCACCAAAAATCAATAAAAAACCAAATAATAAAAAAAACTACGTAAATCATTTCATTTGTTTGCTTTAACCTTTTTTGTTGTCATCAGTCACTTTTGGTATAAGTTGAAAAATAATCCTCAAAGTCTGCAACAATTCTTTTTATTTTATTTAAAAAAACCTGAAAGTATGCAATTAAATCATAGCTTAAGGCATTTGAAAATACATACACCCATACGAAAGTTTTTTTTAATATTAAAAAAGAAAACAAGACATTTTCACTATAACGGGGGGGACCTATTTCATTTGCCAGACATAAAGATAAACATCTGCTCTAAACATTTTTTTATCGATTACAATGTGATAATAATAGGACTTTTAATTAAGAACTTTTTTTTCTTAAGAATTATGATTTTTTTTTTTTTTTCAAAAAAAATGTTATTGGCAGAGTAGGAAGAACGCTCCTTTTTTTGTAATCCTGATTTTAAGAATGAATTTTATTTTTTGTTTACAAATTTAATTTTGTAACAATTTTTTATTTCGAAAATAAAAATATTATTTAGAATTTAACTCGAAACGAATTAATCGAATTGTACAAAGTCCTATAAAATGTATTGTCTTATGTTGAATAAATGAACTATAAGACATTTGTACATGTTTGTGTAACTGTATGACTTTTTTTTTAAGAAACAACAACACAATGTTTATGACAGTCATTTTTTCATTCACTTTTTTGAGTACATTACTGCATTATGTGTGACAGAACCATTTGTAATACTAAAATAGCGATCATCAACACAAATACAATAAATAAAAATGTTTTTTTTTTTTTTTTTTTTTTAAAATTACTTTTTTAACTCAAATTAAAAAAAAAAAAAATAAAAATATAAATTTTATCAACAAAGTGTATTTTATTTACGAATAATATTTATCAAAGCGTAGAACTTAAAGTTAAATTCGAAACCCGAATTCTTCCGTACCTTGGTTATCGTTTGTGAACTAAATTTTATTTCCTTAAAATCCATATCCATAAGTATATTCTCTTGATTTTTAAATAAAATGAAAATTATTATCGATTACCATTTCGCTTACGAAAAAAAAAAATTCGTTAATAAAAATATTGAAAATAAATTATTGAAAAAAGCAAATTAAAAAATATTTTCATATCGATAACAGAATTAAACTAAAACACAAAATATAATTATCGAAGAACATGTTAACAAAAATTAGTGTTATCGATAACAGCAATTTTTTCAGCAAAAAAAAATGTTTATCAATCACAAAAAATAAGCTTCTTATTCGCTTATTTTCGATAACAAATTTTATTTAATAGAAAACAAACAAGAAATTGTTATCGATAACAAAAATTTTATTTTTAAATGAAATTATTGCTATCGATAACAAATCTTAAACCAAAAATATTTTTAAAATATTAGCATTTATGAGTTATCGATGACAAAAACCAAAACAAAAAATATTATTCTTAAAGCCTTTTTTCCCCCACCCTATGAAATATTTTTCAAATGAATCAAGTGAAACTTCTTGACATTGAAATATTTTCTCTTATTGTTTTAACAAAATATTAAATGTTTTATAAAATTTTTCTTAAAAAATATTCACACAAAACAAAAATATTTCTCATTAACTTCCGTTTTAATTTAAATAAAAAAATAAAAATCACATTTGTAGAGACACGCGTTTTTCGCGTTCTTGATATTCAGAAAAATTTCTTTTCTCATGTTTTTTTTTTTTCCTCAATGAATTTAAGTTTTTTATTTTTAAAGAAAATTTGTTTATAATTAATGGCCTACAATTAAAAATTTACATATTTTTGCACTCATTTATAAACAATTTTCCACATCACAGACAAGAAAATTTTTATGTGATTTCTTTTTTTTCTTCTTCTTATTGCCGACAAATGTAAACAATAAAAATTTTCCACATCATCACTCGACGTGTATCAATGACAAGACAAAAAAATATTAAAAAAAAAAGATCAAATGAAATTAATGGAAAATTAAAAAAAAAAAAACAATTCTAATTATGGGAAATTGTTAAATTTAAAGTGTTTGGAAATTAGATACGGAAGTTAAAACAATAGTTTCAACTAAAGGCGAATTAAAAAAAAAAAAATATTCCAGAAAAAAAGAGGAAATTAAAAACTTTTTTTTTAAATAAATTTATATTTTTTTAAAGAAGACATTAAGTACTTATTTATAAAATATATTTATTAACATTCTTTATGTTGTCCTTTTTTAATGACAATTTAATTTGGTAACCGCTAACTTGGCCATTATTTTATTTCATCCTTTATTTGCTAATTTCTCAACACTTTGTTGTTAAGTCTTACAAATTGTCATTTAAAAACATTTGCGTGTTTGACAAAGAAACACACAAAATAAATTATTCCTTTCCAAGGGGTTTTTCTTTGTTGGTTTCTCTCCTTCTCTTTCCATAGTCAGATGCCTTTTAGTCAGCAGTTTAGAGGTCATTGCCAAAAATTCAACCACAAAAAAGGAGACAAAGGAAACAAAAAACTATTGTCAAAAATGACTCATTTCAAAGTAAATTTAAATTTATTTTTGTTTATTTTTTTACCTTCGATACTAATATTTTGTGTTAAAAAAATTATTTATCGCAACACTAAATTCAGTTAAGAAGGTTTTTGTAATCCATAACACTAATTTCTATTAAAACTAGATAGAAAAATATAGTGGGTCATATGATATACCATCATATATGTATATCAATATTCAGGGAAAAGCCTCTAATTAAACCTGTGTTCAATTGTGAAACGACTCTTGTACCAACTATTACACAAAATTTAATACAACAAAATACGACGTTAATACTAACATTTATATGAATTTATGTGCTTTACGGAGATTCCCGAAAGTGGGTTTATATGGGAGCTTTTATAAATTATGGACCAAATCTAATACAATTTGGCACTATGATTTCTAATTAAATAAAACTCTTTGTGTCGAATATTAACTTGATACTGAAATATGCACGTTAAAGTTATTTTCGAAATAGGGAATTATATGGGACCCATATTCAATAAATTTGGCATAAGGATTGATATTAAAAAAAAAATTATTTTTAACCGAATTTTAATAAAGTATTGCTATATTTAAACTATTTATGATTGTTAAATCTCTATTCGTGAAGACATTTGTTTGGGGGGCTAGTTCAAATAATGGACCTATCATAACCAATTTCAATAAGCCTCGTCCTTGTTACAAATTTCATCAAGATTTCTTTAAAATTACGACTCAGTACATTGTTCACAAGATTTACATGGACAGACAGACTGCCAGCCAGACTCTTGAACGTACAGAACGACTTTGTTAAAACAGCTCAGGAAATAACTCAGAGTCGAACGGTAAATATTATATTATGGTCCTACTTAAGAAAATAATGAAAAGAAAAAGTTTGTTATCGATAATGTTTTTGGTTAGATTTTTGTGATCGATAACACAATTTTCATTTTGTTGTTATTGATAACTATATTTTTCGGTTAAGTTTATTTATTTGTTTGTTTATTTATTTATTAAATTATTTATTTTTTTTTTTTTTATTTAATAATATTAATCTGTATTAAATTAAAATTTCCTCTTCATCTTAAATTCCCCTAATCGATCATCAAACATAGTTTCCTTTAAAATCAAACTGATCTTATAAGAATGCATTTTAATTAAATTATAAATATTTCAAATATTAAAAGCTAAGACCAACAACAATTTCAATTATAATTTAATTTTATTATTATAAAATTTTGTTTCTAACACACTTTCATTAAATACTTCAACAATCACATATTAAATAATAAAAATCCCATAAAAGGTTTTGCCTCAAATTAAAAAAAAAAAAAAAATAACTTTAAAGACGTGACAAAATATACTTTTGATTTTTATTTTTTGTAATAATATTTTGTGAGCTTTTTATTTTCATTAACTTGAGTTTAATAAGGCCTACACTTTATTTTCTTTTGACCAAGTTTTATTTATGTTTGTCTGTCTGTCTGTCTGCTGGTAATTAATGCCACCTTTTGACAATTTATATTTGCGATTTTTTTTCTTCTTTTCATTCATTTTATTACATTTTTTGTTTATTTTTGCTCTTTTCATTATCGTTTTACACACATACACACACCTTTAACACCTGCTACATTTTCCTCTTCTTCTTCCCTTTAACCGAAATGAGTGTGAAATTAAATGATCAACAAATTATTTTTATTTTGCTTGTTTTTATTACTATCAACCCACTGTTGTTCATATTTGTTTTTATTTTTATTTTATTATTTGTTTGTTACTAATTTAATGTGCCACTGTGTCAGTCGTTGACACTATATGGATTAAGAATAAAAAGGTCTTAAGAGACAAATTTAAATAATTATTTATACTTTTTTTTTTGTTTGACATAAATTTTTAAAAATTATTTAAAACAAATATTTAATTATATTTTAAATTATTATTATTTTTTCTTTTAATAATTGACCTTTAGTCCCCTTTATCACTTTATCTGACTTAGTTTATTAGATTTATTTAACAGATATTTGTTCTATGACCTCGAAAAGCAATTGAGCAACTTTGTATTCATATTAAATGCTCGAGAGTGCAAAATTCTCAAAAAAAAAAAAAAAATCTAAAAACTATAAAAAAAAAAAAAAAAAAAAAAAAAATCTACAAACTATTTAACAAATAATTTAACTAATTGAAATTGATTTATGCTTTAGAATTTTTGCAAACATTTTTTTGTGTGTTAAAACAGACGGCGACGACTGACTTTTTGCGAAAAGGAAAACATATAAATTAAAAACTATAAAAAAAAAAGAAGTAACAACGACTGAAAAATACTTTATACAAAGAAGTCGTGATTTACAATCTCAAATAATGAATTAATGTTTATAATAGACTTTTTAAATTAGTTTTAAAAAATATTAAAATATTAAGAAAAAAATTCATTTAAGGTTATTTTCAAACTATAGACATTTTTTTAAAATCTAAANAAAAAAAAAAAAAAAAAAAAAAAAAAAAAATAGAAAAAAAATTNTTTTAATTTAAAAANANAAAANAATNCCCACTATAGCGTATTAGTTACTTAGCAGTTAAGTATAACAATATGTGTTTTTGAAATTGAAATCATTCATGTTTGCTTTTAAAATTATGAAAAAAAAAAAAAATTCCAAAGATTTTTTGAATTAAACATTGAGGAATTTTTTATCTCAAACTCTTAATTTATTAATATCATAATTCTCACTTTGAATATAAATGTAGCAAAAAAAATAATAATAAAAATTGATTTAAAACAAAATATAAATTAAATATAAATTCTGAAAATTTTAAAATATTCAAATGATTATTTTGTATTTTAATCGATATCCGTTGTTTTTTATTCCATAAACAATTAGTAATAATAATAATAATAATAATAATAATAATAATAATAATAATAATAATAATAATAGAATGCAATTAAATAATTATCGCAGCAAAAGTATAATTTTTAATAAACTTTATGAATTTTAATCGATTAGTCGAATAATTTATTTGCGCCTTTATTCCCTTATATTTTTAAATAGATAACAAATAATAAGTGCTAATTAATAAACAATTATCCATGAATTTTCCCGAATTTTAATCGATTAATCGTCGAATTTATTCGAGTTTTTACACGATTATTTCCCAGTAAAGAATCATTTAATAGGTAATAAAAATTTTTAGTTGTTCTAAAATTTTAATTTTAAAATTAATTTTCCAAAATTTTAATCAATTAATCGAATAAATTATTCGTTTTTCTTTTAAACAAATAATTTTAATAGAAAAATATTCTGAAGCCTAGTTGGTAAAAATAAAAGTTACCCATCTAAACATTTTTTCAAGTATTTTTGGTAGAAATATCGTTCCTGAAGTAAATTAAATCAAAAGGATATTCGTATTATTATTTTTCAAAGTTTTAATCTATCAATTTATTCGGTTTTTAAAATCAAAAATAGTTTCTAAAGTATAATGGATGAAAACAACATTTTAACGTTACCTAAATATTAATTAAATTAATCGAATAATAATTTTATATATTTTTTAAATAATTTTTATTTAAAATTTAATCGATTAATAAAATAGTCTATTCGGATATAAAAAAATAAAACAATTTTTTTTTTTTTTTGCAAATAATTTAAATCAAATATAAAATTTAAAATTTTGGTGTTTCTTTTAATTTTTAAAATTTAAATAAAATAATTTTTAAATTTCTTTTATAATATTCTTAAAACAAAAATTGATTTTGGAACAAAGTATTTGAATTTATCGAAAAAATTATTCATTATATTAAACCGAATACCTCTGATAGTAAAATATAGTCTGAAGTAAATTTATTGTTAAATTAATCGAGTATTAAATTTGATTGAAAAAGAAACTTTTTTATGACTTTTTAAGTTTAATATTTTAGTTTAAAAAAATATATTTAAGCGAATATAAAAATTATCGAATATTTTCAAAATATTAACAAATTATGAAGATAATAACTGTTTAATTCAAAATTTATTTATATTACATTTATAAATTTTCTTAATTTTATTCGATTAATCGAATAATTT
The DNA here is from genome assembly GCA_001735545.1 of Phormia regina. Taxonomy (NCBI): domain Eukaryota; kingdom Metazoa; phylum Arthropoda; class Insecta; order Diptera; family Calliphoridae; genus Phormia; species Phormia regina. The sequence continues at coordinate 11,025 of MINK01177099.1, read as the reverse complement.
ATTTGATTTCTTTTATATGAAGTTGTTGATTTTAAAAGTCAATCAATTTTTACATTTTCCGAAACTTTATTTGATTAATCGGGTAAAAATAATGATATTGGACAAATTTTTATTCGATTAATTTATATTTATTATTTATTTATTTTCTTTAAATTTACTTTATCATCTTGATAAAATTCCCATTTTATTTAAAGGATTTAGTTACCTTTAATGACAAATTAAATTTTAATTTGATACTGAAATTAATCCCTTATCTTGTTTAAGAAAATAAATTTATTTAAAATCAAATTATAATTTAAATGTTGTTAACAACCAACTGCTAATAACAATTACACTTATTGAATTATTTTTAATAGAATTATGGCTAGAAAATCTTATTAACACCTAAGGACTAAACTTATTTATTAAAAAAAAAAAAAAAAAAAAAAAAAAAAAAAAAACAGGGGTAAAGGTTATAGAGACAAAGAAATAAGTTCCTTAAAAACTATAGAATTGAAAGAAAAATATAAAAACGATAATATTGCCAGACACTTGAAAAATAACAACAAAAATAAAACTTTATTTAAAAAAAGTGACACAAAGAAAGGAAATTTGTCATGTTTTGCGAACATTTTTTTTTTTTTTTTTGCTTTAAGAATATTTAAATTAAAATTTCTTGCTCACACACACACATATAAACATTAGACAACAACATTAAGGAAATTGGTTTATTTTTATATATATAAAAAAAAATAATCACACATACATTAACAGTCTGTCTGTGTATATGGGTGTTTGAATATTGTCTAGCTGTATTTATAACGGTATATGTAATGTAATGTTTGTTTTTTCATATTTTTCATCCTCCATGTTTTTCTTTATTCCGTTTTTTTTCGAGGTTCACGACCTCAGACACTGTTATTGTTTTCGTATGAGTTTGTGCTTTTTTTTTTTTTATTTATTCGGTTTCATTTCATTTTGTCATTTATTATTTATAACAAAGACAATTTGCCATAAAAGTCGCAACAACAAAATATTTTGCTACAAATTACATGTTTTTATAAAACAGTTTTATTTTTAATTAAACTTAATTCCTATTGAAATTTTGTTTTATATTTTTCTTTATATAAGATAAACGAAAATAATTCCAGGAATTTAACGAAAAATCCTATATAAAAAGAGAGATTATATGTATAAAATATCTTTCTCTTTTATGGCAAGTATAAAGGACTAAAATAGATAAGGAAAACAATAAATTTGAAAAAAAAGCACTTTAAATAAATCAAGAGAGCAAAGAGTATTAGAAAATTGAAATTGAGAATTCACCGAAATATATTTAAGAGTAAATTTTATGTTTTCAACTTCAACTTTTGTGTGAGAAGTTATTACAATAATATTGAGTCCTTTTGGTTAGAAAAACTGAAAAAAGAAAGCCTGTGTATATATTGCTACTTATAATTATAATTTTAAAGGAAATGTGTTGCTTTTTTTTATAAATAATTATAATTAAAGGGTCTGGAAAAATAAAGGAAATTTATATTTTATTTGTTACGATTTTTGTTTAATAAACAAAATATTGCGTGTTTTAGGTTTAAGAACTCATACACATCAAAAAAAAAGGGATAAACATAATTATTTTTTGTTTAAATTATGGTGGGTGTATTTGAAAACAAAACCACACACCCTGAATAGAAAAGCAAAAAAAGAACAAAAAAAAAAAAATTAATATTAATTGTTAAAAAATTTGTTGGCTATAAGAAGAATTCTTAAAATGAAGTTACATTTAATAGAATAATAAATGTGAAATGTGACTTGTGTATAAAATATAACAAGTTGTAGCGAATCTTATATACCCTTCAAAGTTATTGAGATGTAATAGAGAATTGTGAATATTTTACATTGACTTTCGATATTTTTGAAAAATAATATTATTTTAAATATTCGAATAAAATATTCAATTATTCGAAACTTCAAAATTTTTTAAATTATTCAAAATTCTTACTTTTATATTCGATTAAAATTTTTGCAAAACAATTTATCTAAAAAGTGTTAAAATATTAAAATAAAATTTTCATTTATTCGATTAAATTTTTTAATCACCTTAAAAAATTCAAATTCAAACCAAAAACGAAAGAGAAACTGTAGTCAAACAAGGCCGATTGTAGACAAACACTTTTACTAAATGTAAAATAAATTATACAAATAAAGAATAAAGCATTGCACTAACATTTATTTGATTTTATGCCGTTAGGCTGATTCCCGGAAGTCGGTTTATATGGGAGCTATGGTGAATTATGGACCGATTCTCATAAATTTTGTCAATGATGTTTCGTACTTATTTGTGTCAAAAATTAACTTGATACTATTATTCGTATGGGATTTATGCACGTTAAAGTGATTTTCGGAAGAAGGGTTTAAATAGGAGCTAAGGTCAATTATGGACCGATCTTGACATAAAGCTTGATATTTATATAAAACTCACTTGTAACAAATTTTATTGAAATATTGCCACATTTCAGGCATTTATGATCATTAAACCCTTTACTAAATCTGATAATTACCAATTTCAATAGGTTTCGTCCTTGTGTCAAAATAATTATTCGTACCAAATTTTATCAGGATTTCTTTAAAATAGAGAACTTTACATTGTTCAAAAGGATTATAAGGACAGACAGCCAGACGGACGGACATTGTTAAATCAACTCATCAAGTGATTATGAGTTGAACGGTATACTTTAAGGTGGCGGTTACAAACATTAGCACAAACGCATATTATCTATTAATCTATTAAAATTTATGTTGTTAACATATTTTTTACCAATTTTACTTCCGAATGTATTTTTCAAAATTGTAAAAAATCAATATTTTATTTTTATTCTTTTTATTTAATGAACAATTTTTCCTTCAAAAAATTAAAATTTTAAATTAAAATATATTTTTTTGTTTTTTCTTTTTACATTCGACTAAACATTTAACCAAATAATTGCGTTTCTTTTAAAATTTTAATAAAACATAATAAATAAAATCCTTCGAATAAAAATTCTTAAAATTAATGAAATTTTATTTTTTAAATTAGAAAAAAAATCAATTAATCGAATAAATATGGAATAAACATTCTTTATAAAACAAAATATATATAATTATTACTCGAATAATTTTAGTAATTTTACTTATAAATCAATTATAACAAAAATTATAATAAAGTAAAAAAATAAGTTAATCGATTAAAAATTTTAAATAATTTCAAATTTCTCTTCTATTATATTCGATCAAAATTTTTTTAACAATATAGTTTTATTTTTTTTTTATTAAAATTACTGGTAAATAATTAATTTAATTTGTTCGATTAATTGAAAAAAAATTTTAAAAAATTAAATTTTTTGTTTTTATTCATAATAAATTTTTCTCTAAAAATATTCGATAAAATTAAAAATAACTAATGATTTAATTAAAAAAAATTTAACTTAAGAAAATACATTTTACATTTGACTAAAATTTTAAATTTTAATGAACTATATCCGAATAAAATTTTCATCTAATTAAAAAAATTTTGAATAAAGATTTAAAAAAAAAAAAAATTTATTTTGTTACTTGATTAAAATTTTTGAAAAATAACACCATTTCATTCCAAATAAAAAATAAAATATATTTGAATAAAATATTTAATTATTTAATAGTAATTAAAAAAAATAAAAAATTATAAACAATTATCGTATTAAAATTTTAAAAATTTAATATAATTCAAAATCTTCGTATTAAAATTTAACTATTCGCCGAAATTATTGAAAATCTTTCGGAACAAATAAAATAAATAATAATTTACTTTATTTTAAATTTCAATAAAACTTGTTCGAATACTAACCATTCGATTAAAATTTTAAAAATTATGAGTAACCTCTGAGAATATATGTTGGAATGTCTTCCATCTGTCTGTCCTAATAACTGTCGATTTGTATTTTGAAAATGATTTTTTGAATCCCTTATATAATTTCGAAAATCTATCTTGGTATTGAAATGGAGGTGTTATAAACGATTTTTTTTAGAACAGACAAAAAAATTCCATTCTCATGGCCAAAAACATTATATTTAACACACAATATTGAAAGTTATTTTACCTCAATATTGAAAGTTATTTTATCTTGACAGCAGACCGTTAAGCCTGAGTTTGTATTGCTGGTACTTAAGACTCCGTTTAGATGCAGAGGTCAATTCTTGACCAAAAAAAATTGTTTTATAATTTACTTTCGAACAAAAATGATTTTACTGATTTATATAATATCGAACTTTAGCAGGGGTTCTCACAAGATCTTGCTTCGCAACCCCTTTTCGATATTTTAATGGAGTAGCGACCCACTACAACTTTAAAGATAAAATAATTAAAATATATATCGACCATTCCAGGAAAGAACGTCCAAAACTATACCAAGTGTCCTCCGATTTTTATAAATTTTTATACTTATAAGGTCTATTCGCGATTTTATTTCTCTTTTTCACTTTCAAAAAAAAAAAAAAAAAAAAAAAAAAAAAAAAAAAAAATCTGAAAAGTAAAAAACTTTAAATACAAATATTTCGCATAAATTTGTTATCTAAATGGCGTTTAAATTGTAATTATGTTAGTCTTAACATGAATATTTTATAAATAAAAAATATTTTTTAAAAATGCATTTTAATGCAATTGCACTCACACTTATATTGAACAAACTAATTAAAACATAAAAAATAATAGGAAAAAATAATATCGAGAAACATCTGCAAAATTATGAATGTTTTTTAAAATTCAAAACGAAATAAACTGAAAACTATAAGAAAACAAATAGGATTTCTTTTATCAAGAACTGCTATCACACGGAAAATCAAAAATCACAGTATCCAAATAATATTAATACCAAGTGTCCTCCGATTTTAAATAAATTTTTAGTACATATACAACAAAAATTTGGTTGCAGATCAACAATATTTTTAATTAATTTAGTCATATTAAGGTGCTGCATCTAACCATAATATAATTTAAAGAAAATTGTAAAATCTAAGCATAATATGACAACACTTAATTATAGATGCTACTTATACAACAAAAATATGATTGCAGTTCAGTAATATTTGTTACCATATTATTGCTGTATACATAAATCAAAAATGTGGTTGCAGATCAACAATCTTTTTATTGTGATTTAGCCATCTACATCTAAACATAATATAATTTATAGAAAACTATAATTTTAAGAAAACTATTCATTTATTAATGCTGCTCACCATATTTTTTCTTTGCGTGTAGCTTATATCGTTCAAGATATATATTCTGAATGTTTAGATTATAGTGAACAAATTCTCACATTTCTTTTCAATTTTCTAGGCGCGATGCTTAATAGATATCGATTTGTAACCAAAAATTTTTGCGTTTGGTTAGACTGTGCAATTAACAGTTAAAAATACGGCAAGGTATTTTCCCTGTTCTTTTAATATATTCCAGCAGAAGTAAATATGGATTAGTTATATTGAAGGAGTGCTTTTTAATTATTGCCAAATTAATAACTGACCACTTTCATGTGTGTAAGAAATAATATAAATACGAATATGTTATTAGAAAGCAATTTAAATTAATATTTCAGCTATGAAATTTTAAGAATTGGTTCTTATTTTTTACATAAACTTGTTAATGAGAAAATTGTTTTGAATAATAATTTTCTATCAAATTATTAACTTCTATTGATAAACTTTTTTTTTTTTAGCTGGGATCTTAAAAGTGAATTTCAGCATAGTTTACAACAAATAATTTTATTATATCAGTTCCTTATAAGATGCGCATCATTTTCTCAATTTCATTGTCAATTGACACTTTTTTTTGTTTCTTCCCCTATTACTTCCTCGTCATCGCCTTAAGTTACCCCACTTTATATACGATTACATTCGAATATAATATATTTTTCTGTGCACTTTTGCGTTGCTGTAGTTTCGATTTGTTTCAGTTTTCATTCCGTAGTTGTTGCCAAATACTTAAGTGCTTCTTAAAAATGCTTGTTGAGCTGGTAATGCCTCATCGTTCGTTATTACGTTGATGATGACGATGATGATGGTTGATGATTATAATGACTTGATTGCATTTTTATTTTTATATATTTTATATTTGGGTTTAATTTTTTTTTTTCTTTACTTTATTTTATTTATACATATTCCTTTATTTTATAATTCTGTCAATATTATATATTTTCGTTATTTGTTTTAGCTTTTTTTTCCTTTTTGATTTTTTTTCTTTAAATTAAGCATTATTAGCATCACTTTTGTTCATCGTTATAATATTTATATTAATTTTCATTGTATTTACTCATAAATATTGATCATTTATTTTATTTAAGTGTTTTGGCAAATATTCTTATTTATTTTTTTATAGAATGTTGATGAGATTCGATTTTTTTTTTCTTGGAAAGGCATTTGATTAATAGCATTTATAATAAATATTTTCAAAAAGTATTTGCAAGAATTGGTAGTATTTAAATAAATTTAATAATAATAATAATAATAATAATAATAATAATAATAATAATAATAATAATAATAATAAAAAATTACCTTAAAAAAATTTAGTATCTTAATAAATAATACAAATAATGGACGAAAAACGTAACTCTGTTGTAAAAAATTGTTCATATGCATTTGTGCCGGAACTAATTCCATGTTCGTTTGTCTCTCTATTGAACCAGTATAGAGTTCGCATGGAGACAAAATTTGACTCAATTATAAATCCAAAAATATTATAAACATTTGCCAAACTTGAAAAACCAAAATCCACGACTGATTAAATTTTAAAGTGGCGTAGTTTCGGTTTTATATAAAATATTAATTTGAATTTTTTTCTAAATAAGTAAGAACTGTACCAGCTAAGTAAAGATATCGATTTAATTTTTTTTATTCAATATATAATTTTGTTCTTTAACTAAAATAGTAAATTCGGTCGGAAATACTAGGATATATATGAAAAAACTGGACCAAGAACATGCAAAATTATTATGTTTTAAAATTCAAACGCAAATAACTCGAAAACTATAAGAAACAAATAGGTCTTATCAGTGTCTACAACAATATATATAAATATTTGAAATCTGACGAGAAACAAAAATTTGGCAAGCGTTTAAAATTTTCTTTTGTCAGAGGTACCTAGCTTTGAGCCACCATAGCTCCACTCCTAAGGGGTTTGTTTTGCCTCACATCCAAACTTAACACTGTACCCTCCTATACCAATTTTATGAAAAGCCAATTAGCTGATCAGAGGTTACAAATTTATTCCAAAAAAAAAATTGATTTTGGCCTAATGTGCACTTTAATGTAGATTTATAAATGTGAAAGTATGAAAGCATACATTAAGGCGGAAATTTTAATTGTTGGAAAGAGGGTCAATGGTTTTACAGATTAGGCATAGCTATATATACCCTCAATCTCGTTTTTTTCTAGTTTCTAGTCTTAATATTGCATCTTTTTTTAATATCTCTACATTTTAAATAAAAGAATTAGAAAAACTACAATTTTTTTTACCATATTACCCAAAATATCACATTAATATAACTTTTTAATGGCTGATATATTTTAATATTCTTACAGCAACAATTTTATATAAAGTTTAGTAAATGTTCAAACAAACGAGGAACATTATGTAGCCATCCCATCCCATCCATGTTATATTTTATTATTTCTAAAAATCAGTTAATAATTACAAAATAATAGTAAGCAACTCAATACAACAGAAAATAGGAAAACGAATTCAGAAGTATGGGGAAAAGGTAATTCATTATATGTACATTAGAGTGGTTCCAAAATGAAAAGTGTCAATGTTCCCAGCTCAAATAAAAATTTACTTTCATTCTTTGACATTGTTTCTCAAAATTTTGGTTCTGACATTATCCATTCGTGAGCCAGATCGAAATGAAAATAGGTTTTAGGATTTTTTTTTTCATATTTCCGCCAAAGGAACCATTTGAAAATTTGGTATTGCAAAAAAACACTTTCAGTGCATTTATTGATATAACTATAATTGAAAACTATGTCCAAATTATTCACGAAAATTTTAGAAATTTGATTTTTTACACATAAATTTTAAAAGCAATAAAAAACTAATACAATAAAATCCTCTAGCAGTTATACTGAAACTATTTTTTCTGTTTGAATTTTATAAGAATTTTTAAAAACATAATTTCAATAATATACAAATCTTCTATATAAAAGGTATTTGTATGAATTTAAAATCACATTGCGCGCATTTTTTAAGCTTTTTATTGATATATAATACTTCGTACTACATTCCACAAACAATGCAATAAATCAGCGTTTAAGCGATATACCCACAAAAATTGTGCTAAGAATTGTCTTTGTTTACTAGTTTTTACACAAAGATAGTAATTTGCAAGGTACAGAAAAATTCAGATTACGAATTTAATTTTAAATTTTTCTTCGCTTTTTTGAAAAAATTTTATCAAATCTATATCTACATAAATGTATATGCAAAATAATTGTTTTAATTGCGGTTATATGGAATTATGAAGCAATTTTATATGACTTTAAAAATGTACATAAAAAAAATTAAGTAAAAAAATTATACTAAATAAATAAATAAATAAATAATTTTAAAACATTACAAAAACATATTTTTGTTTAGGAAAAAATATTTGATAGCAAAAATCAAGCAAAAATAAGGCAAAAATAAATTTTTTATCAATGAAATGTTAACAGCTAAATATCTAAAAAGGATCTGGTAGTACTTAAGTACTACCGAAAACGTTGTTTTCGTGTTTCATTTTTAACCAAAGGAACATGCACACATCTTTCATTCAACATAAGTCGACACAACAACATATACCGTTTTACACGACTTTAATTCGATCAATTCGTTTCGATTTAATTCCTGAGTAATATTCTTATTTTCGAAAATAAAATTTGTGATCTTTGCAAACAATAAGATAAAATTAGTTCTAAAAATTAGGAATAATTATGTTCCGAATCAATAATAATGAGCGTTCTTCCTACTCTGGTAATTTGTTGTTGTAAATCACAAAAACAAAATCGCTCTCTGTGTGTTACTTAACGGGTAAATTGGTAAACAAATACCTCAAAATGTTTATAAAATTTATGAGTATTTCACTTAAACTTAATTTATTACGTTGTTTCTAAAAAGCAGTATAAAGTATTATATATCAATAAAAAGCTTAGAAAATTACACATATTTTGATGTTAAATTCATACAAACTCTTACAATATAGAAACTTTTGTATACGATTGAAATTATTTTTTGAAAAATACTTTTAAAATTAAAATAAGTTTGAAAATCGAAAAATGGAAAAAACCGTTTCGGTATAACAGTCAGAGGATTATATTGTATTATTTGGGTGCTATTGTTTTTAATATTTATGTTAACAAAAATCTAAATTTTTCTGTGAAAAATTGCAAAATGTTGTGTTTTTTGAAACAGGTCTTACATTTTTGTTACATCATTAAAAGCTCACCCCAAAGTGCTTTATTACGATACCAAATTTTCATAAAGATTCTTTGGCAAAATATGAAAACAAAGAAAAACGCGAAAAAGGATTTATTTCCATTTGGATCAAGTTCACGAAATGATAATGTCAGGGCGAAAATTTTCAGAAACTATGTCTTAGAAATTAGAAGTAAATTTTCATTTTAGCTGGCATGGTAGATACCTTATTTTTTTTTTTTCTTCGTTCAAACGGGGTTACCCTAATTTATATACTTTTATATTATTCACTTTTAGTATGACCAATATATCATTATATATACAAATACACTCTTATTAGTTAATACGTGTATGTCGCCCTTAAGTAGTTGATTGTGCTACTATGGATGAAATAAATGGATTTAATGTAAAAGTCAACTTAAAATCTGGTTACATTAAAAGGTTGTCTGCTGTATCCAACTGCTACTTTTAGAACTGTTACTTGCTTCCTCTCAGCCAACTAATGTTTTTTTTTCATTGATATATGTTTTATTTATAGGTCGTTTATAAGTGCGTTGTGTCTTGATGGTTTTGCTGCAATTTTCTGTTTTGCCCTTTTGTTTCTCACTATCTACTGTGGCCTCCCACACCTCATCTTATGGCTGGCATTATAATGTTTTAAAAGCACATCTGAAATTTAATTAAAAACTTGTGAAGCATGAAATTACATTTTAGTATCTCGGGTTGCAAGTTGAGCAGAAAAATACATTCATACAATGAATAAGTTTTTGTTAATAGCAGTAGCAAGTAAAATTATAATGTGATTGTCTTTTAGCCATTATTTTTGCCTCCCAAAAACTGAAAAAACAAAAAATTAAAATTATACCATATTCAAGTATGTCTTTATCGTTCATAAAGCACCTGTACTTGCCACTACTTAAACCTTTGCTACAAATACACACACATCGGGGCCATATTAATAAGTACGTTTTGTTGTATTTTGTTGCCAATTTAATAACAATGTTGCAAGTATTCTAAAAAAAAACTTTGTACGAAAATTGATTGCAACCAAACAATTTTTCACCAAATGTGTAGTTGAAGCAGTAACAATGAGGTTCATTCTCTCATACCCTATGCTGACGTTAAATGAGATTGCCTTTAAAGTGGACAAACTGATTTTCAAATATGTATGTTGACAAACAAACATGTCATCCATATACACATAAATTATGGTGCATTGTCTTGAAAATTTAACAAAGTTTAAGTTGGGCCTTGATTGCAGCAGCACACACTCATACATATTTCATTGAATTTTTTTTTGTGGTTGTCAAAAGCTAAATTTAAAAAGAGTAACTAACCAACATTTAGTCAAGGAATAGTGTTTATCATAATTTCAAAATTATTTTAAATATAAATCTATATCGTAGGTCTTTCGGTTTCTGTTCGAAAATTAATTATCTCGAAAATATATTTTCATTTAAAAAAAATTATTTTTGAATTGAATATTTGTGTAAAATTTTATCTTCTTAAGTAGTTTGCCATTACACCTATGGTGTTTTTAATACACAGACTGGGTTATATATGGACTCAGAATCTTACGAGGACTAATA
>MINK01177098.1:0-10599 GCA_001735545.1 Phormia regina | reverse complement strand
TTGGTATTGCTTGCTGTTCCCCATAATTGGATTCCATAAGACCAAATTGGTTTTAAGATAATCTTATACAGGATGAATTTGCAGTCAAGGCTTAATTTTGATTGGTAGTTGATTAGCCAGTACATATTTGAAGCTTTAATTCTCATATGTAGCCTCTTGGTCAGACTGTGGGATGTTTACATTGTTAGGCGTTACAGGGGGGCAATTTCCCATCCTGAGTGCAAATGTTACATGTTTGCTTTTCGAGTTCGTTCACTTTTATTCTTCAGTTCTTCAACCATGTTTCCACACGTCTTAGATAGTTATTGAACTCTCTAGATGCAGTGTATGAGTCCACATGGGAACTAAGGATTGCCGTATCATCTGCAAATGTGGATATAATAAATTTATCACAAATAAGCAAATCAGAGGTGTATATTAAGTAGAGTGTTGGTCCGAGAACACTTCTTTGCGGTACACCAGTTTTTATTTCATAATCACTTGACACGTGTTCATTATACTTTACACTGAACAATCGATTTGATAAGTAAGACTCTAGTAATCTATGTGTAGTAGGGAGCAGTAAACATTTAATTTTGTGTATTAGACCTTTGTGTCAAACTTTGTATTTTGTAATCAATTTCTTATATATGAAATTTAAAATCAATATCTAAATACCTTTCTCTTCAGTATTATTACATTAACATTATCTTAAATTTTGTTTTAGAAATACTATGTCTACGAAATCAAAGATTATAATTGCAATCAATATTTTTTCTTGGCCATAATAATAATTTAAGTTTTTATCTATTTTTAAAATGTTCTACAAACTTTAAGTAACCAACCAGGCGTACATTATCACTTACAACCATACAGCCACAAAATAATGTCCCAATAAAAGTTTTTTTCTCCAAACTTTTCAAATTGTTTGGTAAAATGAATGCAAATCGATTTGTTTTTTTATTTTCTCTATATTCATCTCTTTTGAGTTTTGAAATGCTTGGTTTGCAATTGCAATCAATTGTAATGCAAAACCTAAAGTTATGAAAATTATTATCTAAGTTTTGTTTATTATTTTGGCTAGAATTTTGTGAATTGATTTTTATAGATATTAAAGCATAATAAGTATTAGCTAAAATTAAATTCAGATTATGGCAAAAGAAAGAATTTGTTCGATAACAACATTGGCCAAAATATAATAAATAATTTCAATAAAATATAATTTGATGAAAAAGGTTTTTTGAATTTTGGACAAATTCGAATTTATATAATTTTTTGTATTTTATATTAGACAGACTTTTTGATATATTTGCCGAGATATATTTCAATATAGAGTGTAGCCTCATTAATTTTTCAAAACGCAATTTATAGCGAGAACTAGATTCCATTCAAAAAAATTAGATAGGGGCTTAACACACATTGATACCGTTCGCACAAATTGAAAACGAAACCATGAGCTACAGAATTATTTGTAAACTTGGTGTGAAGAAAGAAACAAAACTGTTTACTAATCTCAGGAATCATACAATGAATGTTTGATCTAGAGGTCGCATAAAATATTCAAATGCTACTGGATGGTATAATTTATCATATGGTTTGCGTGAGCAACTTAATCTTTCTATCCCGATTTAAGTTGGAATAGAAGAAACATGCAAGTTACAAAAATATTTACGCTCATGTGTTTCAAGAAATTCGCTTGGCTTCAGTTAATAGATGGGTACAGAAGACAAGAAGCGTCAAACAACTTGAGCATTTACCTGTTAATTTTTTATTTCAGTTTCACTTCAATATATTCAATATATACATGCATCGTCAGCACCAAGGCAAAAAAATATTCCTTTTGATGGCTTAAAAAACTGATTTAGATAATAGTATCAATTCGTCTCTTATCTGCATTTTCATTGTTTAATTTTTCTACATATACATATTTCTGATTGACTTTTTCTTCTGCGTATTTAGAATGTAAAAATGTTGCAGTGGCATTTAAAAAAGTCTTAGCTTCCATGAAAAATTAATTATCAATCCTTTATTAACTTGTTACGCACTTCATATCATTCAATATTAAAAAGTTATTAAGAGTATTTTTAACTTTTCTGTGGGTGTAAAAAATACAACTGTGACAAAAATACTTAAAAATAACTTTATATTTATTCAACATACTGACATATACATTCATTATAAGTTTTTGCCAAAATGAATGTTTTGTTAATAGACCTATAAAACTTCAAATATGTTTATGATGTAAAAATAGAAGAACCAGTATAAAAGTAATAAATTTAAATTTCACCACAATTTTTTTTTTTTTTTTTTTATACTAAAGATGTTTTGTAGCTTATTTTTTATTTTTTGTATAGTTCAATGTCAAACCCTTATCAGATGTTTAAATACATAAAAAAGTTAATTTTTAAGGATTATTTAAAAATATTTTCTTATTGCTGTGAGTTGTTCTTTTTAATTTTTGTCATGCAAAAATAAATCTCCGTTTCTGTGTAAATGATTTAATTCCCATTTCTGTTTAAAAACTAAATACCTTTATATATAAAAATAAGAGAGAGAGAGAGAGAAAGTTATTTAAAAGAATGTTTCTTGTTTGTTTCATTTTCCCAGAATGTTGTAGAAAAAAATGTAAATAATTTGATTGATTTTTATGTACCACAAAATGCCAGGATGGTGAAAGAACATGTTAAATTACTTACCTACGTTCATCATTAAGAGCTACGTTGTTTACTGCAATTTTTTTTTTTATTATTATTATAGAATATTTTTTCATTATAAATAAATGTTAATAATTGTTTCTGATAAACAATAATATCGTTCTTTTTCCAAAGTTTTACGTAATTTTTTTGATTTTTGATGATAAAATATGAATTTTACTCCATTGAACTTAGTTTAGTGTGGTAAGTAGTTATCCTCCTTTAAGTACGTATGTTGAGTATTTTTGAATAAAATTACTTATACGCGATGATAATGAGAATAATTCTCCGAAGCACAGTGGGGTTAAACACAAACTTGTTGGTAATAAATCTGAATTTCTGTTTGGATTAAATTAAAATGTATGGAAGATTTCTAGAGGATGATCTGCTTTCAAAAAAATAATCTCGTAGTTACCTTATAATAATAAAAGATAAGTTACAGAGTGTAAAAGTTGACTACCTACCTAGATTGAGAAAATATATCTTTATTTACATTTCTACATGCCTCACAGCAATCCTTCTGGGTAACGTGATTCCTATTACTGAATGATCAATAGTTAACCCTTCGTCATATAGGTGTTTCAATTGTCAAATTCATTACAAATATGGTCTGGCTAGACCAGCTCGGTAAGTCCATACATTTCAATGAAAAGTTTGGTGATTTTTTTTATATTATTACATCTGTATAACTATATAATAGCATCAGTACCACAAAACTATGCACTTTATATTTGTCACCCTGTTTTGATTCTAAAAATGCATACATAAAAAAAATATGAACGAAAAGGTGGAAAATCACAAAATAATGTGTGTAAACTGATTATACTATAGTTTACAAGATTTTAATAAAATAACATACAATATGAAACAAACTGATAACATCGTTTAACTACATTATTTTCGATGAAAAATATAACATATAAGTTATGATTCATATCCTATGAATGTGATATGTACACCAATTTATCCTTATAAGTATCACTGCCTAGCAAAAACTTGGTAATGGCATGTAGTTACAGATGTGCTTACTTTTCAATGGCAAGGTTTAAAAACTGAATAAATTGTTGTCTTTCATAAAGTGTTTGTTGTTAAAAAAATATATAATAAAAAATTATTTGACAAAATATTCAAAATAAAATGTCTTGTCATTTAAAAGTACACAATCAAATGAAATATGAAAATATTTTTACAATTTCCACTTATTTGTTGATTATTCTTCTTAAATTATGGTAAGTGTCAAAATATTATGCAAAATAGTGTAAAATTTTTATTGCTCTTTTAATAGTGAAGAGGTGAACCGAAAAAATTGCCCGTATTTAAATATTTTCTAAAACTGTTTTATTTAAAGTTAAGAAAATTTCATTAATTACACTCGGATAACACGAAAACCGGATTAAAATCTTGTATATTTTCAGCCTGGGACTTCTGCGAGGAGCAGATCCTGAGATAAAACTACTCCAAGCAAGAACGGAACCATAATTGTGTTTAAATGAGGTACAGTCAGTTCCGGGAAACAGATTGCAACTATCGACAGGATTTTCACATGTGGCATGGACTGAGAATATGCGAAAGATAACTGTTGGATGCTTATGGTATGTATATTTTCATTGAAACATAAATCATGTATTTATTTCAAACATTATTTATTGTATGATTTCTTTTTAANNGGTAAGAAAATTTCATTAATTACATTCGGATAACACGAAAACCTGATTAAAATCTTGTATATTTTCAGCCTGGGTCCTCTGCGAGCAGCATATCCTGAGATGAAACTACTCCAAGCAAGAGTGGAACCATAATTGTGTTTACATGAGGTGCACTCGGTTTTGGGAAACAGAGTACAACTATCGTCAGAATTGTCACCTGTGACAAGGACTGAGAATATGCGGAAGATAACTGTTGGATGGTTATGTTATGTACATATTTTAAAATTAAATTAAGAAATCCAACTAATTCCTTTTGTTTTAACTAATGGCATCTGTAATATTTTAAAATCAATGAATTACTGAACAACTTAAAAGTAATCAGTTCCTCTAATGACATCTGAGTAATGACATGAGTTAAGTAGTTGCCTCTAATGTCATCACCGTGTTAAAATAATGGGTTATATAATATAATTATAATACTTTCTTAACTCATTACTAGACAACCAAAGTTTTTGGGTCTGTTAAGTTCCCCTTCCAAACTTAATACTGAACACTCCTCTGTTATGGTTATACTAAATTTCAGGCAAATCTAATTAAAGGATCAGAAGTTATAGATTTGAAATCGAGCGAGAAAGAGATTTTGTTTATTTCAGTAGTATCCTATTTGAGCACCCTTTGCTTTGACCCTGAGGGGACTATTGTGTTCTTCTTCCAAAGTTAATATTAAAAACTCTTTTACTACGTTTGTACTAAATTTCATGCAAATCCAACTCAACGATCAGAAGTTACAGATTTGAAATCAGGCGAGAAAGATATTTTTTTTATATCAGCAGGGCCCTAATTTGAGTATCCTTAACTTCGACTCTAACGTATCTGTTGGCTTCCTTTTCCAGACTATACATTTAACACTCCTCTGCTACACTTATAACAAATTTCACTTAAAATGATTGGTTAGAAGTTACAGATTTATTACCAAAAAAAACTTTTGATTTTGCCCCAATGTGCACTGTTTTTTATAGCATAATTTTTAGCTGCGTTTTATTAGAAACCTTGACAAAAAGTTTCGTTTATAATAGCAGAATCAGATACCTTTATAGAGAAGCAGATATCTCTTTACAAAATAATAGTAGACCAAGCAGCCTGTACTGATTATTTAAACAAGTCTTGGTATTAAAATTTATATGGAAGACTTTTCATAACTAAAATAGTTAACAGAAATCTTTGGCAATCAAAACTTAGACTAACATCTATGTAACAGTAGAATGAAATTATCCTGTTAGCGTTTAAAAAATCGAATATTTATATAATTCGAGATTTTCAAAATCTTTCAAAAAAAATACCATCCTACCTTAATTTAATATTACCGACTGTTCGAGAGTAAAAAGTTTTCGAAAAATAAAAATGAAAATAATAACCACAATATCGACATAGATTTGCATTTAAATATTGTAGAATTTGTGGGAAAATTTTACAAACCAACAAAACAGTATTTGTGGTTAGTAATAATATAAGTTTGAGATGAAGTTCGTAACTCAATTGCATTAAAGGTCAATAATAAAAATGTTTCCTTAAAAAGGAGTAAATAAAATATGCAACTTTAAGTTAGACAAAGATGTTGGAATTAAATAAAACTGAAATAAAGACGATAATTTTTAACTGAAAATATTAAACAAAAATTTAACTAATTGATCAAAAATATTTAGTATTTTTTATAAAATAAAAATAGGGTTCTAGCAAGGTCCTTGTAAGCTACATATTTGATTTTAAGCGGTAAACAATTTAAACGTATGAATTTCTATTCATGTGTTCTATTTTAATTTTTTTATTTCTATACAAGTTTTATTGTTATAGTTTTCGAAATATAAACCCACCATCATAAAATAAGGTCAATCATTAGTCAACCATTAAAAGGGATTTGAATACTAAACGACTTGGCACACTAGTTTGATTTTATTTGTGCAATGTATGAAAATTTATTTTAAAAAAATTTAAAAAACAAAAAGAAACTACAAATAAAATTTAACAGGAAATTCCCCCTACCAAATTGAAATAAAAAAATATATAAATTTAACCTTGATTTAAAGCTAAAGTATATAAAACAAAAAAGACCTTAAATAGAAAATTTGTTCATTAAAATTAAGTTTAGTTTTTTCTCTTTTGCTGGTATAAATGAAAAAATATATATTACCCATAATAATCTTTAAATGTGTAAAAAAAATTTGCCTTTTCTAAATAGAAAAAACAAATTTATTTTGGCAGAAGGTAATTAAGCCTTAACATTTGACCTTTTTTTTCTACATGGAACTGGTAGCAAAAAAAGTGCTCAAATACAAATACGAAATGTTTTGCAAATTGTTTGGCAAATATTGTACATTCCTTTTGTAAGGAATAAATTATATACGAAAAAAAAAATAGAGAAAAACAAAAAACGCTCATAATTTGTAATGCTCCCGCTCTAGTGAAACATATAAGACTTTTACTCATAGGGGGCAGAATAATAACAAAACACAGTGGAAGTTTTTCGAAAATTTTCATTCATAGTAATAGAGCGAATAAGTATATAAACTGAAGCGATTTTTTTCCAAAAAAGAGGTAGAATAATAACTAAACAGAGTGGAACTACTTTGAACATTTTAATTTTATTGTAATTTTTTGATCATTTTAGTTTTATTATAATAGAGCGATTTTATTTATATTTTTTAGCGATTTTTCTCTCAAAAATGTAATTTTTTTAGTTAAGCAATTTTAAGTGAAACATATAGAATTTTTTAGGGAAATATAACAACAAAAAAGCACAAAGGAACTATTTCAAAAATGTTGACTTTTCGTAATACAGCGATTTTTATGTATTTTTCAGCGATTTTTTTCCTACAAAAGTTTTTTTTAATTGGAGATTTAGGATTTTTTAGAGGAAGAAAATTTCGAAAATTTTAATTTCTTTGTAAAAGAGCGACTTTTATATATTTAATCAATCTTTCTTTCAAAAAAGATATCTTTTAATTCTGCGATTTTTTGTAAAAGTAAATAACAATAAAACACAAAGGAACTATTTCGAAAATTTTTATTTTTCTTAAAAGATCTATTTTTATACATTTTAACGTTTTTATTTTATTTATTTATTTATTTTTTATTTATTTATTTATTTAATTATTTATTTATTTGTTTTTATTTATTTATTTATTTATTTATTTGTTTTTTATTTATTTATTTATTTATTTATTTACGAGCTGATTCACCAGGCGTTGCGCGGGTTTTATTGAATAATAATATAAATTAAAATTAAAAATATTTTTTTATGAAAAATTCTTCTATAGTAATGGATGTTTCAACATGATATGGAATCACTGACTATAATAAACCATCATATGAACGAAAAAGTACCACGATGTCCTCTAATGAATTTTTATTAACTTCAAAATTCATTAGAGGTACCATCAGAAAATTCAAAAAGTACCATCAGAATAAAAAGGTACCATAAAATCTCTTCTTATGGATTCACATTCTTTTGGGACTACATATCATTAATAATACCATTAGAAGAACAAAAAAGTACCACAAAGTCCCCTGTTATGGATTCTCATTCACCACATAGCCTAATTTCATATTTCTAGGTTCGTAATTTTATAAAATTCAAAAAGTCCCATTCAGATAAAAAAAAACTACCAAAAAGTCCTGAATTTTCATTAATTAAGGACCACATATCCCAATTTTCATATTTCTAAGTTCATAATTATAGATAATTCAAAATGTACCTTTAAAATAACAAACAAGTACCACAAAGTCCCTTCTTATGGATTCTTATTAACTAAAGACCACACATTTCTAATATCATGTTTCTAGGTTCATAACTAAAGAAAATTAAAAAAGTACCATTAGAAGAACGAATAAGTAGCAAAAGGCCCACTTTTGAATTCTTTCCAGCATCAGACCATGCGTATTTAATTTCATGTTTCTTGGTTAAATATTATAGAAAATGCAAAAAAGTACCATTAGAAGAACAAAAAGTAGCAAAGAGTCCTTCCCCTTGATTTCTTACTCATAGGACTATATATCTTTAAGTACCACAAATTCCACTCTTGTGAATTATTATCCACATAGGACTACATTTACTTAATCTCATGTTTCTATCTTTAGTGTAATTGAAAATTCATTAATTAGTTTGAATAAAATTTAATTTCCCTTTAATTTGCCTCTTCCCCTTTTTTTTGTCCTTTTTTTAACCCATCAATGTATCAAAATTTGTATTCCAATAAATTTCTAAATTGTAGTAGCATCCCATATTAAAATCCTCATATGAATATTCCAATAAATAAAAAAATGTTTTATGAAAAAAGTACCAAAGATAGGTACGATTTTTACCCCTTAAACGTTTGAATTTCTAAAAAGTACCGAATCTGTATTTCTCATTTTTTGATAAGTTATGAATGCGACATACATTTTCACTGTATGTTCATTGGTTTTAAAGATACATATGGTGCCAAACAAAAGTACCAAAATACAGTTTTTACCCGTTTTCTCCCTAAAACGGCTGATGTTCAAAAAAGTGCCAGACACCTGTTCAATTATTTTTTAAATGAATAACGATAACAATTCAACTTTTTTTATATCATTATTAGATTGCGAGTTATAAGGTTACCGATTTTTATCGTTTTTATCCCTTAAACATTCGAATTTCCAAAAATCCCGTTTTATTGGATCTATATGGAAGGAGACCTACCCACGTTTCAAATTTCGTCTCTCTAGCTTCAGCCGTTTGGACTGTGGAATGATGAATTAGTCAGTCAGTAACGTTACTCTTTTATATATATCAACGGTTCTCAAATGGTGGTCCGAGACCCATAAGGGGCCCGTAAGGACATTTCTGGGGTTCGCGAAGATATTTTGAAAAATATTGTTTAACACAAAATTTTTTAATAAAAATATAAACAGCAATTAACGCCTGAATATTTTCCAAAGGACATATTTATACCAGAGAAGAAAAATAACTGTTATTTTTTATTTTTGAAACCAAAAAAGCAACAACAACCAAATGTCGAAAAAGGTGATTCAAATACATCGTAATGATCTTTATGGAGCCCACTTTCACAAAGTGATTTTGTTCACACCGAAATTTCTTCGAAGTACCATAGATTTTGATTGAAAATCTCCGTTTTGATTGAAAAGTCCGTTTGCAGATTCGTACTTTAGAATTTTAGAAAATAGACTGTATAATATACCTTTCAGAAAAGTCTAAATTTTGTGTATGATTTTAAAGAAAATTTATATTTAGAGCAAAATTTGCCAGGTGATTAAAAATTTTAGCTGCACATTTGAGGGTCTGTTGGATTAGAAGTTACAGGTATGTCCAAGGATTTTCAGTTCTGCCACACTGTGAAATGGTGTCTATAACTTTTTTATATATTCATTTGCTTCAATGCAATAAAATAACGAGAGAAGAAGGTATAGTCGGTCAAGACCTACCATATGATACCCTACACCATTGCCTATGTGTACCAAAATTCGGGAAGGATCCAATTATGGAAATATACTTCGATTGAGTTGAAAATAAAAACATACTATTGCAGAATATTACGTCGATACTAAGATTCACATGTATTTATGCACTTTTTGGTGATTCCCGAAATTGGGTCTTATATGGGAGCTATGGTCAATTATGGACCGATCTTCATGAAATTTTGCAGGGTCACTTATACTTATATAAATGTTATATGTGTCGAATATTAAATTAATATTAACATTTTTATGGGATTTATGCACGTTAAAGTGATTTTCGAAAGAGGGGTTCATATGGGAGCTATGGTAAATTATGGACCGATCTTGATGAAATTTGGCACATAGATTTATGCTTACATAAAACTTATTTATGTCAAATTTCATTAAAATATTTCAATTTTTAAGGTATGTTTGAGTGTTAAAACTGTATTCCGGGAGAACATTTGTATGGGGGCTAGGTGAAATAATGGGCCGATCATGACCAAAATAAATAGGCTTCGTCCTTGTGCCAAAAAAATCATATGTACCAAATTTCATCAAATTATCTCTAAAATTGCGACCTGTACTTTGCGCACAAGCTTTACATGGACAGCCAGCCAGCCAACCAGACGGACGGACGGACGGACACATCGTTAAATCGACTCAAAAAGTGATTCTGAGTCGAACGGTATACTTTAAGGTGGGTGTAGGAAAATTTTTTCTCTGCGTTACAATATTTGCACAAACACATAATACCCCAACCACCTTTGGTGGTGTAGGGTATAAAAAGTACATATATCTTAAAATTT
>MINK01177096.1:0-10572 GCA_001735545.1 Phormia regina | reverse complement strand
CGTATTTCAGTATTGATAAAATAATTTCTGATGACATACGAGACCAAAATAATTACCCTATAGAATATTTAAATTCTTTGAGTGTCAGTGGTTTACCACCTCATAAATAAGTTTTTAAAGTGAAATCTATTGTATTACTCATCCGGAATTTTAATACAAGTAAGGGGTTAGTAAATAGTACTCGATTACGTGTGAAATGCATGTACAGAAACAGTTTAGATTGTGAAGTTTTGACTGCTGTTGCACATAGCACTCGAATTTTAGTTCCACGAATTCACTTAACTTATNAAAACAAATCCACAAGGTCAAAACTTAAAAAGTGCATTTTATTAAGGCAACCCTAATACTTTTCTCATGGTCAGTTATTATGTTGCTGGCCGAGTAGAGTTCGTTCGTTTGCATGGATTACGTTTATGTTACTGACGTGCGGCGTGTGATGCGAGTGGCGATTTTAGCAAAAGATTATAGAGTTTTTTACCAAAAATATTGTTGTATAGGAGGTTTTCCTGTTCAATGAAAGTAATTACATTTATTATTTTTTAAATATAACTATCTCAAGATATAAACTATTAAAGTTATATATCCGATCTTTTAAAAATTTAATAAAAAATAAAACATAGAAAAACAAGGAACTATGTTTATCTTAATTATAAATAGAGCTATGCGAAGTATAATTCTGGAAAAAGAGTTTATATGAAAGTTTATATAAGAATTTGAAAGAAAACGGTCGATTTGATCGCAGGCTACTCAATTAGAACAAATAAAACGTAAAAAAAAATCAAGGAATATCAAAACATTTTAAGATCCGCCCAATCTATTACTTTATTTTTTATATTATCTTATTATTTTTAGGTATTAAAAAATAACAAAATGCAGTTGAAAAAACAAAAAGTTTATGGGCAAAATACTAGAAGAAACACAGGGTGTCCGTTGTAGTTTCATTTGCATAAATTTCTGTCCGATATCTCTTTAAATAGAAACCGAAACTTATTCTATAAATAATATTTATGCTTGATTTTGAATTCAGAATAAACTGGGCTTGTTGCTCCTACTTTTACCGTCAATAAGCTCCATATGAGGTAAAAACTTCAACGAATTCTTGTCAAATAGTTCAAGGACTAATGTAAAGTCGGGAAACAAAAAATCCACGACTTTACTAGGACTGTCTCTCCCAGTACAACGTAGATTTGAAAAGTTAATGGTGGTTATATCAGTTTCGATGTACTTTCCTTTGGATTCTTTCTGAAAACATTTTTCCTAAAATAGCAAATTTTTTCAATAAAAATTTTTGCTCACTGAACTTGAGGTAGGTATTGCAAAATATGTTATTGTTACCATAAAAATTATTTTGTAATTGATTCTAGTATTTTTGGGTGAAAGTTATTTTTTTGATATGCTATTTATAAAATAATTTAAGACAATTTTGATCTTCTAATTGCCCTTACATTTACTAAGCTTTAAATAGGTAAAGTAACCCCAGAAGACCTGTAAATCCAAAAATGACGGAAACGTACTTTTCTTATATAAAAACTTAAAGTACTTTTATCCTATATTGCGATTACATACCAGTAGTTAGGGAACAAAACTACTTTTACACTCTCATATCATTTCAGATTATACCTTCCATAGTTTATAAAGAATTTAAAAATTGTCATATGCAGTATTTATTTTTAAAATAATATTTTTCATTTAAATCTATAGTCATTAAAAACAAACGAACTAATAGATCATTCCAACAGAGACACTAGTTCACTTATAAACATAACCTCTACTAATATTATACCAACCTAATAATAGCAATTCGTAAAATTCTACCTCTTACCAAGACCGTATCTTATCTTCCGGATCGCAACCTCCAATCGTAATGCGAACGACCAATTTACCATTATGACACTCACTTGAATATAATTGCGAAAAAATTTATTGCTAAATTATGTTGCGGTGAAGTAATTCCATCCTAATTTATGCTTCTATCGATACAAGGCCGTTTCTGCTACAGTCTTCTGGGCTCATCCCTCGCCCGATACCTCTAAATTTTCCTTCCGTTTCACCCTGCGGAGAAATTCTCTTCCAGCCTTGCGCACTTCTCCATCTACAAATGAAGCAGCTTATAATAGAAGTTCAGCTACGCTGGCGTTTCGTATCTGTGGCGTCCGTGTAGCCTACTTACGTCTCAAAAATACTCCCCAAGCATCTGTATCCACTGGGAGTCCGGTGGAGTTTTATCAGTGTCCATAGACGGGGGTATGGGAGTGAAATGAAGTTGTCTGGTGCCGTGGTTAAACAAGCCCACTCCCGTTAAATTGAACGCGCTGTGTATGTTTTGGTCCATTGTCCTATTTGGAATACTCCAACCTGGCCACAGACCCAAACCATTACGGAATCTCTTCAAATTGTCTTCCAATATTACGTAGTTAATATTGATTGCTGGTCCATTACACCATCTATAAATACCATTCGCCCTCTGGTTTTTGAGAAACTGTTTGTTGAATGAACAATCTGTTCCGTTTAAGTATTTACGATTTGGCTTCCGCTAATTTTGCACGTGTTACTCTTGGCATTCTGCCACTTCTTGTTATTACCAAGTTCGCCTTCCCGTCATGTGAACACCTCTTTTGCGCCGTCCAGTTCCTTGGCACATTCAACAGCGAACTCTGTTACTCTATACTTGTTTACAATGTTATTGTACTGTGGAATGTTGCAAATTTACTTTAAATTACTATATTCCGGAGAGATTTTCCTTTTTATGTTCATCAATAATTAAATTTTAATATCCAAACTCAACCCTATTTTCGCTTTCCCATTTTTATTCAAAACGTTAAAAACCAAACTTCTTTATTTCTGTAAAGAATGAAACTTAGTTAACGAAGAAAATATAACGGTATTTAAAAAAAAATCATCATACAAGAGTCCAACGTACAAATAATTGTACAAAGTACTGATGTACAAATATTTTTACTTAAATTGTACTTTTTTTTAACAATGTGTTATATATTAATTTATTTTTTATAAAATAATTCAATAAAATGGAACTTAAATAAAACTACATTTTTTTATTCTTTATAAATTATTGGGGTGTACAAATAGTTTTGTCTCTTACTGTATACTTTTATACCTTTTACTTTAAATTCTTTTAAGTTTATATACATTTTATTATATTAATTCATAACATTATATTTTAAACATATTATATTAAAATATTACTAGTATAAATAAAAAACTTCTAAAACTTTTAATTTATACTCTAATAAAAACACTTTCACTATTCACACAATTTTACAAAATTCCCTTATGTAAATTTACCTAAGTTCAAAAAATTTCTACCGAATTGCCAATGATTCCAATATGTTTTTAAATTCCTTTTTATCCTCTACTAAGCAACAGGTGTTTTCTTCTTTTGCTACACAAATTAATCCCCCTCTGCTTAAAAAAAAAACCATAAACAAAACAAAATCTACGATAAATAACTGTAATCAAAATAAACACAACAATAATGCCCAAAATTTCCCAGTTTACCCCTCTTGTTATAATAACAACCACACACTGGATAATTTTAGGTCTGCTAAAGATTTAATGAAACGCTAGTAAGCAGTCATCGTTTAGACGTTGTACGGTACGTTTGCTTTTTTCTGAAAGCAGTTTCACGTCGCTAGTCTCAGCGTTAAGCAAAAGTGTGTAAAAAAAATATTTGCCATAGTTAAACCAAAGAAAACCGGTCGGTTAAACGTGGGTGCTTAATAATTGATCAACAAAAGAAGAAAAAAAAAAACAAGTGTTTTAATTAATTCATCTTCTCTTAAAAGCTATAGAAAAAATAAACTAAAGCTGCATTTAAGCAGACTTTAGTAAAAAAAATAAAAAATTAATTATTTATAATAGAAAAAAAGGTGATAAATTTATATTTAATAAAAAGAAAAGAATAAATTTTGCAAAATTATTAAAGTAAAATCTAGCCACCCCCCAGGATTAGTGGCAGTTTTTCTTAATATTTTGCAAAATTACTAGTGTTTATTAGTGTATGTGTGTGTTAATAAATTTATAATTTTTTAATTTATTACAAAATCTATGTGTATAAAAAGAAAATTTTAAATTTATTAAAGTTTTAGATTGGATTTTTTAAATTTGAAGAGAAAAAAAAGGTAAGCCAGACAGTTTAAAATTCATCATCTTTGTTGTAATTTGTTGGATTTTTTTCTCATTTCTTGTTTCCTTCGTCTTCGTTCCAACATCATTTTTTGTTACTGCTCTTGTTCTTCTTCTTATTGTTGTTGTTTTTTGTGCTTTTGTGTAACTAAACTTCATTTAAGGGTGGCAGGGATGAATTATTATGGATTTAGTATTATTTTTGCTAAAAAAAGTACTTTTTTTTAATGCAATTAAAGGAAATTTTTTGTGATTTTAGTACTAAGAAGGAATAGATTTTTATGTTGTAGGAAAGAAAGATTTATGTAATATTAATTAATAGAGAATTTATATTTATAAAAAGGACTTAATGACATAATTTAAAAAGTCTTCTGAAAATTAGTTTTCAAATTGTGGATTATAATACTTTTATGCATTTTTAATGGATCTTATATAGTCAAACGTGTTTTACATTTAATTTTATCGACTTTGCAAGCCTGTAGGTCGTATGAAATAATTTTGTACAATTATTTGAATTGAGATAAAAAAATACTACATTTTAAACTAAACATCAACTTTGCGAGTTATATACTTAAGAAAATTTTATTTTTTCAGGGTAATGACTAAAAGTACTTCTTACTCATAGTTAAAAATTAATTACAGTCTGAAGTCACGAATTAAATGTAAACGAATATTTTTTGAGAAATTGATTGTCCAAATAATAATCACATCGTGTCACTGGAGCTTACAATTGAAAGCAGAAATATGGAAAGAATGTAGTCAAAATAAATCTGTCAGAAAAGTTATTTGGATCTATACCAGAGAAGCATAAGATCATGAAAACTGTTGCTAAAATTCCGGATTTAAAATTAAACGATTATTTATGGAAACCTCTGGCTTAATGCTTGTCCCTGGAATCAACAATTAAATGCAGAATTATTGGAACGGTGTAGTCATCCAATGAACTTCAGCGTGCCAAATATTAGATGTCTAAAACCTAGTTTTAAATATAGACGATTATAAATGTATGTGGAGTTTGCCCCAGGAATCAGCAATTGAAAATTAAGATTTACGAACGGTGTAATTAATTTGATATTCCTTGAACCAGAAATATTTAAAACACAATTTTTGGAAGAGTTTAGACAAATTAATCTCGATGTGTGTCAAAAACTAGATGGATTAATCCCAGCCTTAAGTGCAAGCGATTATTAATGAAACCAGTAATTAAAAAACGGATTTAGAGAAAGGGTGTAGTAAATTTGCTTTCAGAAAGTTAATCAAATCAGTTAACTTTATCGGAGATGCAGAATTATAAAAATTGAGATAAATTTGAGTTAAAAAGGAATGTTATAAATTAAGAATAATAAGCATTAGAAAATTTAATTACGATAATTTAAGAATGGATTAAATGCAACTGGAAGTAGCAACAGCTATACTGCCGAGAGAAAACTGAGAGATCAATAATCGGAATAAATAAAATATTAAGGTCGATTTTATAGAAGATAAGACAAAAAATGAAAATTTTTATAGAACGTAATAAATATTGTAGTACCTTTTAGGCTGAAATGTGTACTATATGCTTTGGAGCAGCAATAACTATATTATGATCACGATATTTAGAAAGAACATCACACTATAACTCTGTATTCAGTCTACCAGAGATGTTCTGAGCTTTATTGATGTCAACAAACAATATTCAAAGTAAAATTCGGATTACAATAATTACCGGGTCATAATGAATACGCTCATGATTTAGGACAGAGCAGCGAAAAGGATGTAAGCACTGTCTGTGGAAGCAATGACGATAACCTGGACAAAAATATGTTAAAGTTTTTACTTAATATAGAGAAACAGTAACTGAGACAATATATTGGTATTATAACAGTCCATAATAAACTGAGGTGTTTACTGGAAAAAAAAATCGGTCTAAGTACAGTGATTATATTTTGGTGGTATAATAATACAGAGGGTGATACAATTCATTACTTTTACCAATATGTTGCATTATCATATTACCGATTTAAATGTTTTGATTCCTATTTCTTTCATGATTTAGAGGAACTGAGATATAATGCTTACTCTCAACGTTTGGATAAAGATCAAATAATTTATTTTGTATCGACAATTATGGTCTTGTGATTACAAATAGCTTGCGTCGATATCCAGCTCGAAGGATCATAAATAAGTTTGTAATCGTAACCAGTCTATGGTGCATTTGAGCACAAGTTCATAACCGACTACGTTAAGGTACCACTAGTCCATTTATTAGCTAAGTGACCAGTCACAACATGGGTATGTTCTAGGAGAAAGCCTATTGCCACCTTAAGGACTACATAGTGTCACTTTTTTGTATACACGATTACCACTACGACTACCGAAGTGTCAATAAAATGACAAGTGACACACACTTTAACGGCTACAAATGTTTGAGTTTTCTTTTCGCTTACCATGGAGTCAGTTAAGTGCAAATTGCCAATATGCTCATTGATGAAAGAAGAGCGTCAAGCGAATCTTATTTTATAAAAGCGGGTTAATCGACAGAACTAATGCAAAGTTTGTGAACCGTAATTTGATACCAGAAAAATGGAATATGTATTTTTTGTACCGCTACACGTTTCATCAGCATTTAGAGTTTAAATATCAATGATCTTTAAGTAACATTAAATCAATTATCGACCTATTTTAGTTTTCTTCGCCTAAAGTCCAGAAGAAAAGGTATCTAATATATTCAGTAGCAGAAGATAACTAAATAACTGGAATAAAAATTTAATCGAAAAGGTTTTATATAAAAGGATTTCGGAAGACAAATCACAGAAATGAGAAAGGGAAACTAAAGAATAAAAAAAGAATATCTGTCCCACGATGGTGAACGAAAATTTCCTTTTCACAATTTATATGAAAAACAACGAATAAATTAAAGTTTGTAATTGTTTTTAATGCAATAATTTAATTTACAGTGTGACGAAAAAAAAAGTTTAAAATTATAGAGTCAGCTTTAGGTTGTAGGATCACAACCAAGAATAATGATCACAATTTTATGTGATCAGTAATTCCAAGTTTTATTAAAATTAGTTTAGTTTTGTATTAAAAAATATTATCTTTGTTCTAGTATTAGTTGGAGTATAGAGGACTGAGTTTCTGAATTCATAACTTCTTTGTATTTTAATGTTATTTTATATGTTATATGCCACGCCCTTTTAATTTTAAACAGGATACTTTATTATTCCTTATGATTAAGGAACTAAACTTAGAAACAGTTAACATTAAACCCTGTAAATTCTATAAAGAAATTAAAACAATTTTTCTTAAGTACCATTTCCTAAATAGAAAACAAAATCAAAAAAAGTACCATAGCTACTCCTTTTTTCTGCTCACATTTTCGTACAATCCATATATGTGTATATGTGTGCGTGCATGAAAATTTCATTCAACAACATCTCATTTTTAGGGTGGTGTTTTTCCGTTAGTTTTTTCTCTCTATTAAACTATTATTTTTGTTGTTGTTACATTACATTTTGTATTGTTTTTTTTAACAATTGTTTTCATACTGTCTATGTATTTGTTAATATATTATACATAGCTTTTTCTATAATTATCCTTTTTTTAATTATTTTCTAAGAATTTGCTAAAAAATTTATTTGATGAATTTATTATATCCTTTAGAATTTAAGTAACATTTTCCTAAAATCTCCAAGAATTTATTGATTTTTCCTTAATTTTCATACTCTTCTTCTCTTGCTTTTTTTTGCTTTTATACACAAATTTGCGTTTAAGTTTGTTTAAATGCGTATGTATGTGTATATGTGTTAGTATATCCACCACCCCTGTACAAAAGGGTGTGTACTGGGTGAATTTGTTATTTTTCTTTTAGTATCTATTATTGTTGTTTTTGTTGACTGCTTTTTTGCCAAACATAAAGTGCGCGAGAGTCACTACTACTTTTACATATACTACACGTTTTTGTTTGTGTATTTTAATGTTGTTATTGTTGGTGGCCTATACATATGTACATTCATGCAAACGAACGTTTTATTGAAACAAGGAAACTGTAAAATTTATTTTTGTATGATTCATGTCCATGTGGCAGAGTCTGTCTGATTGACTGCATTCAAGACTTCAAAGGGAGACTATAAACTAATTTCTTTTTTTTTTTATCTGTATGAAATTTTGGAAAAAATAAGGGAAAAATTATATTATGAAACCATTATACATGAATACATATTGATGAATCTTGTTGTTTCCAACACCAGAACCACTGTAATGGGATTTCTTTATAGAATCTTACACCTTATTTATTATTAAAACAATCGAAATTTTATTTGAAATAGTGAAGTTTTAAGAGAGTTTTTCAGACCATATACATACATATGTATGTATATAACATTTATTTGGACTTGTCGTGTCAGTATGTATCATCAACATTTCTTTTTTATTACTGTTAGAAATACTTCGGAGGCGATTTTATATGTTCACTATATTTCGGCATAAATTTGTTATCATGAAAGTTCTTCAAATTTTTTACTTCTAAATATATGATTTCGTTCAACATTATTTCAGTTATAGAGCGATTTTTTCCTCACAATTGTGGGATAAATAATTACGATTTTAAGAAAAGACAACACATTCCAAGGGATAGAAACATAGATATATAAGACCTACTAGATCGGGCGGAATCAATAGGTTATGCGGATGGCATAGCTCTCTTTAAAAATCAACAAACTACCGAATTAATCGAGGCATTTAGAAATGATAGCTTATATCATTGTGAAGAAAGGGATGACCGCTGCTAATGACTAAAATAAAGACTGTACTCAATCAATCTCTTACGATTGAAAAGTCTTTAAAATATTGAAAATTTGATTTTAAACTAGTGATATAGTTTTTAGACGTAATGTACGCTTAAAAATTAAAAATACGTCACATCTGATCCGTTTTTGAAAATCACGAAAATAGATTTTAATAACCTGAAACTAGTTGGACTAGATAAATTATAATTATTAGATTTAAGATTTGAATACTTATTGTTAGTTCCATTTATAAGATTATATAATAAATAAAAAAAGAAAAATATTGATCATTCCTGATAAAGCAATCTCATTGATTTCAATAATGCCAAACTGTGGCGGACCAAAGCCCCAGATAAGTTTACTACTTAATTAACAGTGTAGTGCAGTTGTAACTTCTTCATGAAAGGCTGTTGAAACTGAGATACAACATAAGGGAATTACAAAAACCACAGAGAGTTCGCATTTTCGCATCAAATTAGCGAAATGTATAAAATTTTTAACAGAGGCTTTAATACTTTCGAGTCTACCTCTTGTAGGCCTATATACTGAAATGAGAGGAAAAATACATCTAAACTATGCATATAAGTGGAGGTAATACCAGTTCAGCAAATAACAAAAACATTTTAACCAAGAGAAAGATGGATATATAACTTGATTTTAACTGTGAGACCGAAAGGCAACCTGTAAAGATAGGTTGTTATCGAATTCAGGTCATGACTAACTACAGAAGTTTCATCTAACAAATTTTTTGTGCTGTTTACAATGTCTAATTAAACCGTGGAAATCATATCGAGCCTAACCTCGATAATTTTACAGAAAACAAAAATTTTCCGTAGAAGCATCCGGTATGTAATTCCTTTAATACTTTGAATTAGCTCTAATAGTACAATCGGCATATGCCTCGAACCAGACATATTCTTCTAAAGTCGAGCATATGCGTTTTCAATCGATGTGCTGATCTTTTCGCTGGAATATTTTAAAGGAATACCAAAAAAATTCTCCACTCCAATGAAAACACGTAATTTACTATGAAATCATCCCGTTCTCTTCTATATTCGCCCTCATGATCCTGAATCCGTAAATTTTTTTTTGACTTTATCTTATAAGAGAAAACTCTTTTATTATCCATTATAAGCTCTAATGATCTAATTTGAATTATACTCTTCACCGCTCCACCGTTGAAATGAAGTAATCAAGAAAGAGCAACCAAAGATTGACCAACAGAAAAGGTGTTCATGTTATAACAATGACAGGAAACACATATTTTTGATAGCCTAGATCATGCATCGTTTGACTGCTATTTCAGTTTCTGTAAAACTCTCTTGATTGTAAATAATATTACGAAATCACTTACTGTAGTTTTTCATCGTTAAAACACATCATTTCGAAAGTGATACAGTTAATAATCTATTTTTTTTTTTTTTTTTGGGTATTTTCTCTGATGACTACCAATTCGTGCACAGTTTTGTAGGCCAAAGTAATATGCCAGCAAAGTGACAGCGAAGTGAATTCAGAAATTTAATTTCTGCACTTTAAACACTGATATCTACAGCCTTGCATGCAATCAAGATTCTGAATTCCCCATTGGCGACTCAACTAAGACACTTACGGGTGGAGCTGATATGGGTTTCGCTGTCATACGTGCGCAGTAAATCCATTGTCT
>MINK01177092.1:0-11580 GCA_001735545.1 Phormia regina | reverse complement strand
AAAAAGTACCACAAAGTCCCCCTTTGTGAATTCTTTCCAACATCGGACCATGCGTATTTAATTTTATGTTTCTATCTAGGTTAAATATTACAGAAAATGCAAAAAGTACCAATAGAAGAAGAAAAAAGTTCCACAAAGTCCATCTCCTTGAATTCTTACCTACAGGACCCCATGTAATCTTTAAGTACCACAAGTCCACTATTGTGAATTCTTATCTACAGAGGACTACATTTTCTTAATTTCATGTTTCTATGTTAAATGTAGTTGAAAATTCATTTTTAAGTTTGAATAAAATGTAATTTCCCGCCTTTACCCCTATTTTGGTACCTTTTTTCACCTATCGAAGTATCAAAAATTCTATTCTATTCCATTAAAAAAAAATATAAAAAAATTTTTTATGAAAAAAGTACCAAAAATAAAACGTTTGAATTTCTAAAAAGTACCAAATTTTCACCTATCAAAGTATCAAAAATTCTATTCAAATAAATTTCTAAATTGTAGTAATATCCCACATTAAAAAAAATATAAAAAATGTTTTATGAAAAAAGTACCAAAAATAAAACGTTTGAATTTCTAAAAAGTACCAAATTTGTATTTCTCATTTTTTTTGATAAGTTATGAATACGACATAAATTTTATTTGTATGTTGATTGGTTTCAAAGATACATATGGTACCAAAAAAGTACCAAAATACAGTTCTTACACGTTTTCTCCCTAAAATGGCCGATTTTCATAAAAGTATTTATTTTTTAAATGTATAACGATTTTACCCGTTTTTACTCTGTTTTACCCCCTATACAATCGAATTTGAAAAATTCCCTTCTTAGAGGATTTGTATGGAGGGAGACCTATCTACGTTCTAAATTTCGTTTCTTCAGCATCAGCCGTTTGGGCTGTGGGGTGATGAATCAGTTATGTTACTCTTTTATATATATATAGATTATTGTTGTTGTTGTTGTTTATTTTTAAATCCGCATTAAATGAGGAATATCTGCGAATATAATTGTGATGAATTATGTTTAATCATTTATTGATGCTCTTTGTGCAATTATGTATGATTATGATGTGTGGTGAAAGTGGTTTCAGCACTAATACATTTAAACTAACACTATCACAATGACCAACACAATTTTAAAGTTAGGTTTTTTTTCTGACAACAGAGTTAGGTTTTTTTGATAAGCCTTCCATTCTTAGTATTCTTTGTTTATAAATATGAAAGTATGAAAGCATACGTTAAGGTGTAAGTTTGATAATTTGCCGGTAATATAGTGATTGGTATTAAAGATTCGGTACAGCGGAATTTATTTTATTATTTCAACTTACCTTCATAACATAGTAATACTGTTTCGTATTATTACCCAATATTTCCACCCAATTAATAGTATGAGTAAAACATAATGATGGATTTGATTCGACACGAATTGAACCCTTTAAAACACGCAACAGTGATATTAAACCGATATTTTGTAAATCACGATTTTCCAAGACCACTAAAGAATATTGATCATACAATAACTCCACACCGCGTATAACAATTAATTTGGGAAATAGTCTTTCTAAACTATCAAGACCCTCAACACGATAGACCAATAAATATTCACTGATTTCTTCTATATTCGAAGATTTTACCTGCTGCAAAGCCAAAGGAGTAAAATGCATATGCACTATGCGTACATAACCCACAATCACTGTACAATTTTGTAATTGATTAAACTCTTTAATGGATCTAATTGTGGTAGATTTACAAATGCGTTCCTTAAAGGGTGTTATGTCTTTTTGTTTGGCCTTAACCTCCGGAGAAATACAACAGATATAGAGTAGACATAATATAATAATATATTTATGCATTTTTAATTTGTTATAAACAATTTGTAATATTCAATTTATTTGTGAGTTAAGGAAAAGCACACACACACACACACACATTAATTATTATACTGTATTTTCACTATTACACTTTATTTTACAGTTTAATTTTACGTCATTCAGTGACTTTTCTACTTGACATTTCACCTCCAGGCAAAAAGTTGTTTTTATTGGAAATACATATATTTTGAAAATGAAAATAATTTTGTAGTTTGTCTGCCAAAGACTTTTAATTATTTAATTGAAAACTTGACCTCTAAATAGATGACAAAAACACTAGAGTCATACAACAAGAGTCGGCTGGCTGGCTGTCTTTTCTTTAGTGAAGATGTCTGTATTGAAGATGTAGTAGTTGTTGTTCTATTTGTATTATTATTGTTATTATTTGTAATTCAATTAAAAAAACAAATTGATTTATGATTAAAGACTTATAATGTTTTGATTTTAATTTAACTTAAAATTGCCAAAGAGAATTTAATTATTACAACGAACGCGATGAATTACTTTAAGTTCTTTCTTTTGTTATGAGCGATAGTGTTCACCCTTTCGTTGTTCAATTTTAACTGATTCTTATAAATGGATCTTAAAATGTGAGATACTTTTTGTTATTGAATGGTTGTTTTTTTTTTCTGAGAAAAATTTTGTTTCATTTAATTAATTTTTTTTTTTTTCGAGAAAAGAGTAGCCAACTAAAGACAAGCTCAATCTATTGTATTAACCCTTTATGGGCTTAAAAATATTTGGAAATATAATTTTAAAATAATAATTGAAATTTCAGCAAATATTTTCTTTTATATTTTTCAATTAGAAAGAAATTGATCATCTTCGCATTAGAATTTTAAGTCACAAAATGTTATTGACCTCTTCATGGGTTAACCAAACAAGAGAACATTCTTATTGTATGCTCTTAAAACCATGTATGTGTTACAAAGGCTTTTGGAAAATATCCAAATTTATAAGGAAGATGATTTCAATTTTTTAAGACCGCATTTGGAGGATCTCACTCTCCAGCTAACTGTGACACAAAAAACCGGTTCGTTTGCCTGTTGCATGCTGTTAATGGTTTTTAGATTTTGGCCGATTATAATGAGACAACTTAAAACCTTTTTCAACTACTCTCTGTTGATATATAAACACACACACATTCAGAGGGATTTTGCATTGAGTTTAGGACAACTATTGTTTATTTCGATTAGTAATGCTAATTTAACGCTTAAGAAAGTTGAAATAAAAACGTAAAATACATATACCATTTTTATACCTAACACCACTATATGTGGTTGGGTTATTATGTGTTTGTGCAAATATTGTAATGCAGAGAAAAATTCTTCGTGGCCCTACCTTTAAGTGAGCCTATTTAACCATGTTCGTCCATCCGTCTCACAGTGCTTTGTTCCATAGATAAAAATCAAAATAAAAACATTTTTCAAATTGAGTTGAGTTATATGTTTTAGGAAAGCTAACAATATAAATCATATTATATAAAAAGAATTTCCTCAATAAAGTTATTTTTGTGGCTACTAGAGCGCGCTAAAGTCAGAGAATATAAACTTTTAAAACTTTAATACAAACACTCGATGGAGCTAAAAAAAATCCATTTTTTTGCTTGATTCTAAAATTTTGTATTATTTTTTAATATATAAAAGAAAAAGTACTTTTATTTTTTCCCACAACCAAAAAAAAAAATAATAATTCAAAAAAATTATAAATTTTCTTTTAACACAAAAAATTATTTATGTTGAAATATTTTGTTTCATTAAAACGACATTACTTTAAAATTTATTAAAATATTGAACACTAAAAAAATAAAAAATTTGGACTAACATCGATCGAAATTAGGCAAATTAATAATTTACTCAACATACAACAAGGGTGCAGACATTAAAATAATATTTAATAATGAGCTGATTGAGCCTGAGTTGCACGGGTATTATTGTATAAAAACATATTATACAAATTAAAATTAAATTTTGTATTGGAAATATAATAACCATCATATGAACGCAAAAGTACCACAAAATCCATTATAGATTTTCATTACTTAGGACCATGTCTCTAAATAAAAATTGTAGGCAATTTAAAAAGTATTATCAGAATAACAAAAAAGTACCACAAAATACCCTGTTATGTAGTCATATTCATTTAGGACCACATATCCTTTATTTCATGTTTCTAGGTTCATAATTATAAAAAATTCTAAAAGTACCACAAAGTCCCCTCTTATGATTGCTCATTTACTAAGTACCACATATCCAAAATTTCATGTTTCTAGGTTCATAATTATAGAAAAATAAAAAATTACCATTAAAATAACAAAAAAAAAGTACCACAAAGTCCCTTCTTATGGATTCTTATTAATTAAAGGAAACGCATTCCTAATTTCGTGTTTCTAGGTTCATAACTTTTTAAAAATTCAAAAAGTATCATGAGAATAACGAAAAAGTACCCAAAGTCTCCCTTTGTGAATTTTTTCCAACATCGGACCATGCGTACTTAATGCAAAAAGTACAAAAAAGTACCACAAAGTACATCCTCTTAAATTCAATTATGGGCCATGTAATCTTTATCTACAGGACCATGTAATCTTTAGGTACTACAAATTCCACACGTACCACATAATTCCGGTCTTGTGAGGATTCTTATCCCACATTAGGACTACATGTTACTTAGATCTTTCTTAAGGATAGTGATAGAATTAATTAATTATGGTCATAGATTTGAATAAAATGTAATTTCCAGATTTTATCCCTTTTTTTTTGGTACTTTTTTCACCATCGGAGTATCAAAAATTGTATTTCAATATAGCTAATATTAAAATCCTTGAAAATCAATAAATATCAAAAAAATGTTTTTTTTTTTTTTGAATAAGTGCCCAAAAGAGAATAGGACTACATATCATTAATTTCATCTTTCTAGGTTCATAATTATAAAAAATTCAAAAAGTTCCATTAGAAGAACAAAAAAGTACCACAAAGACCGCTCTTGTGAATTTTTTTTTCAATATATTTAATTTCATGTTTTTAGATTAAATATTACAGAAAATATCATTAGAAGTACAAAAAGTACCAAAAAGTCCCTCCTCTTGATTTGTTATTCATTGGACCATATACCACGAATTCCGCTCTTGTGAATTCTTATATACATAGGACTGCATTTACTTAATCTTATGTTTCTAAGTTTAATGTAATTAAAAATTCATTATTAAGTTTTAATAAAATGTAATTTTCCGCCTTTACCCATTTTTTGGTACTTTTTTCACCCATCAATGTATCAAAAATTTTATTCCAATAAATTTCTAAATTGTAGTAGTACCAAAAATAGATACAATTTAAAGTACCAAAAATAGGTATGATTTTTACCAATTAAACGTTTGAATGTCTAAAAAGTACCGAATTTGCATTTCTCATTTTTTGATAAGTTATGAATACGACATAAATTTTATCTGTACATATGCTGACAAAAAAGGACCAAAACACAGTTCTTAGCCGTTTTCTCCCTAAAACGGCTGATTTTCAAAAAAGTACCAGACACCTGTTCAATTATTTTTTAAATGAATATCGATAACTGTTCAACTTTTTTTTTGTAACATTATTAGTTTGCGAGTTATAATCTATATGGAGAGAGACCTACCTAATTTCGTCTCTCTAGCTTCAGCCGTTTGGGCTGTGGGATTATGAATCAGTCAGTCAGTAACGTTACTCTTTTATATATATAGATAGATATTAGGGTTTGGGGGAGGTAGGTTTGCCCTTGCTGCTATTAAATAAAATATTATACTGCTTTGACCAGTATTGAAAGAAAATGCGTTTTTCTGATTTGAGGATATATGGCAGGTAGGCGTATTCTTGTTCCGATTTAAATAAAAATTGGCAGAATCATTAACAATCTATATCTTATGGCAATAATAAATTTTGGTGGAGTTCTGTCGAGCATTCACTCAGTTAATTCGTATTTTAGTTTCAGGATATATGGGAGGTGGGCGTGTCTTTGCACTGATTAAAAAATAATATAAAAGACTTATAAACCATCAATTTTTAATGGATATCACAAATTTTGGTAAAGTTCAGATTAGTATTTTGAAAAGCAAAAATCCGTGTATCAAATTTCACCAAGATCGGTCCATAATTTACCATAACTTCCATATAAACCCCTTTTTCGAAAATCACCTTTACGTTCATAAATCTCATAAAAATATTAGTATCAACTTAATATTCGACACAAATAACATTTTTACAAGTATAAATGATTGTGCAAAATTTTATGAAGATCGGTTCATAATTGTCCATAGCTCCCATATAAGGACCAATTTCGGGAATCATAAAAAAGTACCTAAATACATGTGAATCTTAATATCGACGTAATATTCTGTATTAATAATTTTATTTTACACTAAATGCAAGTATAGGCCCATAATTGCCTCCTTCCCGAATTTTACTAAACATAAGCAATGTTGTAGGGTATCATATAGTCCGACTTGACCGTCTATATCCTTTTCTCTCGTTTATTATAAATAATAAAAAAATATTTATAATAAATTCTGTCTATTTGTTGTTTTTACGTTTCAAACCATTATTTGTTTTAATAGGTAAGTAAACTTTTTATATCCTTGTCCATTTTAACTTACTCTCATTGCTTTAAACGTATATTACAAAATATTAATATTTTTATTTTATTATTTACCATTAAGATCCTTTTAATTTTATATTTATTCTCCTCTTGTTTTCTCTATCTGTCTTTTAAATACTATTAACTATTTTTATTTTCATTCCTATTTTTATGTAGAGCCTTTAAAAGATTCATATTAAATCCTTTTAAATAAATTTTTTAGTATTTATTTAATCTGTTTTTTTTTTCTTCTTCTTTTTTGTGGGTTTGCATTCTTATTGTTGTTGCGGTTAAAGTTTAATGTGATTTGATTGTTGTGGCGCCATTTTTGTTTACTTTTTTTTATGATTGTATTAAAATTAATGTTTCTGCTAAACTACTTTCTAATATTATATGATTTTCTGTGTCTGTGTAACGGTATGTATGTATGTCTAAGCCGCTTAATGGTCGATGAGAGTCCATTTGCTTGTTGGTTTTATTGTTTTGTTAAAATAATGATTGCGCGAAGTGAATGAGGAATATGTGCGAGGGGTTAAGGATGTTAAACTTTTACAACTACAAAGTCAATAAATTATAAAATAAAAAAAAAAATGAAAACGTAACTGAACTACAACTAATCCTTATGTTGTTGGCAATTACAATCATGAAAGCAGCTTTGATGTTGAGGACAATGAAATAATAGTAAATAATAGTTGTTTACTGTCTGTCTATCTGAAAACATATACATATACTTATAGTTGTATGCGATTGTTAATATTAAAAACGATGTCTAAAGCCCTATAATCGTTTGTATCGAATCTTTTGTAACCTTTAACGTCATATAATTAAATTAGCGCCTTAAGATATGCTTTGAAATTTTCATATTTATATTATTGGTTTAAAAATCCAATATATATGCCAGATCTGTGCAAGAAGGAAGACTGTAGCTATTATTTTGGATTCGAAAATTATTAAAAGAAATAGGGAAGTAGATGTAGTCGCTCAAGACCGATCTTATGATACCTTACACCATTGCCTATGTTTACCAAAAATGGACCTATAAAAAATACTGATACAGAATATTATGTCGATACTAAGATTGACATGTATTTATGGGTGATTCCTGAAATTGGGTCTATATGTGAACTATGGTCAATTATGGACTGATCTT
Source organism: Phormia regina (assembly GCA_001735545.1). Classification (NCBI taxonomy): domain Eukaryota; kingdom Metazoa; phylum Arthropoda; class Insecta; order Diptera; family Calliphoridae; genus Phormia; species Phormia regina. The sequence continues at coordinate 3,959 of MINK01177092.1, read as the reverse complement.
CATAAAATTTTGGACAAATATTTATACTTGTTAAAATCTTATTTGCGTCGAATATTAAGTGGATACTAATATTTTTATGATTTTTATAATCGATTTTGTTCATTTTTATTAGTGATCTTTAAGGGAATATTTTCGACAGTTTGACATAATAAACATATACACCCAGCGGCAGTCCCTCTAAGTCTGCAGAAGCCCTATTTTCGTCCAAATGTCCGAAAAGAAATCATACCCATACTGTAGCATCTCCCTCGCCCTCAACGGCCTCCAGTGCTGAGCACCCCAGGCACGAAAATTCCTCCAAATGGGCCTTCATCTCTAGGCGTTCCGGGAATAAAATAGTAAATCTACTTGTTGCAAAGCAGGTCGATGAGCACACGGAGTAGTAGAAAAGCTTTGTCCAATGGGCCAAAATCCTCCTTGAGAGTTTACAACGGGTCTCTCTCCTCCTACGTAAGATAGCAAACCTAAACGGCTACCATCAGAAGCGGCCCGAGGAAGATACACTCCCAGGAATCAAATGTTCCAAAAATATACCTGCATGGCCACAAATTAGGTCGTACAAGGAAGTGGCTAAGAAAGACCACCTCATTTGGGCGATCATAGACCAAATCTCAAGCGGTGGCACCATATCACCAGGTAACCGGAATTTGGTTGTCATGGCTCTAATTGGGAACGCCCGGGAACGCCCTGGACCACCGCCCAATGTGAAGATATAGGCTATTATCAAGGCCACATTAAATTAATAGCTTGTGCAGATGAACGTTCAGCGTTGCTGTACAAGTCTGCCATAGAATCCCTCGGTGAATTTTGGCAGGGCGGGAATATCCAAGCAATACCTCTTGATGAAGTTCCGCAGAGGACAAGATCTATTGCTAAGATCCTCGCTGTGCCATCCAACCCAAAGGAGATTCTGGAAATTATCCAGGTCAGTAACACTTAACTACCCATACAAGACTGGAAAGTATTTAAGATCACTGAAGATGCAAAAGATTTTAGAAAGGCTACTGTTATACTAAGCAGAGGCTTTCAATACTTAGGAGGACGAAGTTGAAGGTGTCTTATGATTTTCTATGAAACTATATTCCCCAGAATCTACAAAGGTGATGGCAAAGAGACGTCTCAAGTTTCGGAGAACGTGGATCAGATGAACTTGGATGATGAAATTTCCTACTCATCCACCATCGAAGGCGCACAATCTGTCACAGAATATGTGTGCGATGTCATTGGCGAAATGTATAGGTAAATGATAAGGACGTCCTTCTGGAATCGAACGACGATCCAAAAGACGACACAGTCATCCAAAGCGATGAACTATTATGAAGCTGATCTAAATCAAACTTCATCACTCTAAAGCGCCGTCAGCTGCCCTCCTCTTCCGCTTAGCTTCAGGCACGGAGGACCTCATTTTTACCCAAGAATCATGGTTGTATAAAGATCGGGTTTGCTTATTGCATAAGGACGGCTATCGCATTTTATATGCTGCCAGACCAGGTAATACCAGAGCTTGCATTATGTTCAAAAACATCCCTAAAGTTTTTATTCTATCTGATATACATCCAGAATATTCATATAAGCTTTGGATCCAGAATATACATATATGCTTACATATAGCCTTTACCTCTGTGCTAAAGAGTATAATAAAAATTCTCTTATTATTTTTATTCATGGAAAAATTAACAAATTTTAGGGCAGTTTTTTTTTATTTAATATATAATTTATTTTTGAGTGATTATTCCACTGTGTTATTTTTTTGTGTGACTTTTTGTTCCTATGTTTTTAGCATCGTAATAAAATATTCTGTCTGTCTGCTTGTAATTTAATGATGAGTTCATTGTCCCAGTCATTTTATGGCCAGAATGTTCGTTTTATTTTTAAACTATACATCCATCAATAGCAAACAATTGCCAAACAAACAAATTACAATTGAAATTGTTATTAAATGTGTTACGTTTTTTGTATAGGAAATTTAAATTATTTATTCCTTTATTATCCGAAATCTGGCTTAAAATAGATATTTCATTATACATTTGACTTTTTCATTTATTTATTTATTTTATTCTCTCCAGTTGCTTAAGACGTATGAGCCTTTTGTGTGTCTTTGTGCTTAAGTTTACCCCAGTTCGTTTTTTTTTTTTGGAGGATAATTGTGTAATAAATTTTGGCATTAAATGAATGTGAATGAGTCTGTCTTATTTTATCATTTCGTTTTCTTATTCATTTGTTCAAGTTGTGTTCCAATTGCCTACTTTTATGCAGTTAAAAGAAAATTTATTATTCTTCAATTTTATTTTATTTTTGTTCTTTTCTTTTTTTTTCTTTCTTAGCAAAAGTAAACGACTGATTAAGTTTACGTAAGTTGTTATGTAAATGCTAGTAATTTTTGTCTTAATTCATTGACTGTAGCTACATGTATATGTACATACATATGTGTGTGTAATATTTACATATCCAAAGAGAATCAATATTATGGTGAGAGTTTTTTCTTCATAAAAATGTGCTGGTATATATTTTTACTTTAATATTTAAAATATTTTTTTCTCAATTTATAGGAATTATACAGATACAAATTCTCTCCATTTAACTGATCTTCTTTAAATACTTAAAAGGTTATAGATACTTTTTGTTAGAATGTGTTCATTGCTTTTTTTCTCAAATCACCTTAAAACTTTAAGGTAACTATCTACATATGTACATACGTACATACATTTATATCTATTTATATCTATGTAATATAAAGTTTGTAATGAAAATAATTTAGTTACCAACAAAATATTTTGGTAAAATATATTGTTTTATAAACCTTTAGTTTGTATTTAAAATTAATAAAATTATTTCTATTATTCTCTTATAAACATTTTAAAATACCAATATTTCTTTACCTTTCGAATCATTTTGTGTTAATACTTTATTGCTGTTCTTGTGATGTGTATCAAGAGTATAATCGAAATAAAATTCATTGACTGTTTGCCATGGAAATACAATATTTTTTCCGCAAGTTTTTTTTTCTGTCGTCATTTTTTTTTGCACTTTTCGTATTTTGTTTGTTTGTCTGTGTGTTTATTTGTTTGTTCGTTCGTATGTTTGCATTTCATTTCCATCACTTTGCCATTTCTTTACTCACGTTCTTTTTTCTTTTTTTTATATATTTTTGGTTTAATGTTTCAAATATAAAACGGAGACTGAGTGAAAGCATAAGTGAGTACTATAGTATGTGTATATAAGTCCTGACATGTTTGTGCATGTTTAATTGAGTTTATTTATAATGTATGCATGTGTTTGAAAGTATGTGTGTGTATGAGAGTTCATTTTCTTGCGAATGTACACAATAATTCCATTTCACTTTTTCTCATTCTTTTTTTTTTTTTTTTATTTTTTTCTTTTTTTTTTTAATTTTTGAGATGAACATGTTTCGTTTTTTTTAAATGGGAAAAAAGTTTTTCCCCTTTTTCTTTTTAGTTTTCTTTGTTATGTTTTCTTAACAGTTTTATTTGTTGCAATTTATTCTTATACTCACATGAATATTAGGGTGGCTGCATTAAAAAAATCATCTGTTAGGGAAAAACTATATTTCGAAGGCTGTAAATAATTTGGGAATGAATTATTTTATATTGAAATGCTCTTTTAACGGCCTAGTTATAAAATAAAAGTCTTAACCCTTAATGATACGCTAAATATCAAGTTATGTAATTATATTAAAAACAGAAAAATTCTTAAGGAAAAATACCAAATTTCTTCCCAACTCGAATCTTGTTTATAGATTATGTGTTTAATCGTAGGGTTGGAAATAAAAAAAATATATTTTGTTGTTTTTTTATTATTATATAATCATAATCATAATAACTACACACAGAGAAAAAATATGGCTACAGCATGATCACCACAACTATGTTTATAAAGCATTTTTTCACGGATTTCAATAGTACCATGTTCATGATAGCAACGTTTATGATTTTGTTATA
>MINK01177089.1:0-11100 GCA_001735545.1 Phormia regina | reverse complement strand
ATACAAAAACAATTTGACAGTAACGCGAGGTATATCAATGAAAAAATTGTAAAACAGCTGTTCTTACGAGTATACTTTCTAATTATACTATGCATAAAATCATCGTCAAAACGTATGACATTTTACAAAGATTGTTTTAAAGAGAAAATAGAAGAAAACATCATTGTTGGACAATCATAGTGAAAATCCCCGCTAAAATATCAACTGCTTGTGTCAGCACATACTGCTGTTGCCTACGCGCTACAGTAGTTTGGGCTAAATTCAAATTCGACGCGTGGCCGCGTGTCACAGCATTGCCAGATTAAATTATGACAATGTTTTCAAAATTTCCTTAATTTTTTTGTAAATTATTGGTTGATTTTTAAGCGGACGATGACGCGTGCCGCGTACATTGGCCGTCCACTATAAATTTCTGTTCAAATATATATTTTTATTTAAAAAAATGTTTCTACTTCGAACTGTGGAATGTTCAGTAAATCGTTTGAAAGGTACTTTTGAATGTTAAATAGTATCCAAAAAAAGTACTATCCCTGATTTGGTTTATACCATCATTGTACATTACTATGAGTCATAGAATTTGGTTTAAACTATGTGGTTGTGTGATATTAAGAGTTTTATTATTTTTTTGTACTGTAGAAATGTCAAACTAAATATAAAAAAAATGCGCCAACGTATTTATTGTCAAATTGAATAGTTTTTCTGATGTATATTATAATCCAAATTTAATAGCGTTGTAAATAAATTCGTTGTTTGCTTGTTATTAATTTTAATTTACAATATTTTTTAATAATTCCATATTACCTGTTGTGAAATTTATTAACTTTTAGGTAACAACTAATTTTTCTGTATAATGAAAACGCCATTAAATACTGAGTCCACTGGAAGTAATTGCGCTGTTACTGTTTCTGTTAAAGCTGAACCATCTACAACAAAGGAAAGTGATGAATTACATTTTCTTTCACCTAATTCATCTACAAATTCCTGCAATAACATCAATAAACGTCCCATGTCTTTAGATTTGAAAAACACTTCAAAGAAACAACGACTGGTTGCACCATCGCCACTAGTTATTGGTTCGCCCGATACGCAAAGTGCTAAACCTCTCACTACACCAGATTTGGAGAAAATACTTCATTTATTGCCTACACCACAACCTGGCTTGATTTATCAAACAAAATCAGCTGTGGTAACTTCTGAACAAGAAGCGTTTGGAAAAGGTTTTGAAGAGGCTTTGCATAGTTTACGAAATAATGGCAGTAAACAAACTCAAAACGATGGTGGCAACAACATTGTAGTTGGTTTGGCCAATGCAGGTACAACTAACGTAGGAACAGGAATGAGTGGTGGATCATTCACATATACCAACTTAGGTATGTATTTCGGTATAGATAAATTTTACATTTTTTTACGTAAAATTGACATAAAGATCATTGGAACTGGACATTTTTACGAGACAGGGGATATGCTTTTATTTTTCAAATTGCAGTACCGAAATTTGTCAACATTGAAGTCCTTAATTTCAACTTTAAGGTACCGAAGTACGTAAATAAAACTTGTATTTTCTTATTGTCTACATGTAAAATAAGAATAAAAATTAAAAAAATGTATATAGGGCTCTCGTAGGGAAGTGTGTATTTAATTAGGGTCAGGGTCAAATTTATGGGTATTTTCATTAAGATTTTTTAACAAAAATAAGTTAGGAAATATCCATATACAGTAGAGTGTCCCGATTAGCGGGATTTCGTTGTAGGAACACCCCTCAAACGATGTGTAAAAATTGGCTGATTATAGGAAAAATATTTAAAATTCAGTTCAGTTCCCTACCATCGATTTTAAAATCATGGGTCCCATAAATTTTGGTAAAAAAAATTAGATTTTTAAACGAAATGGGTATCAAGAAATTTGTAATTTTATGCTGGTTATGGAAACAATATTTTAAAAATTTTTTCAATGAGATTTTAGTTTGCCAGAAGACTTTGAGGTATTTTGATATATTTTTTTTTAATTTGTTGGTTCCATCAAAGCGAATGAGTATGAGGACAGAGCAGATCATTGATTTTACATTCTAGAACCGAGGATTCAGTTTTATGTAATTCAGCAAATTGTTTCCTATCAATTAGGTATGAGTATATAAGTCTACATGATACAGAACAAAAGTAAATTATCTACCGATATGTTATAATAACCGTATCAAACGTTCTGTTAAAATCAAGAGAAATTAGTGTTGATATCTTTTTATTCTGTTTTAGGGCCCAACCAGTGAACAAAAATTCATCGTCTCGCAATCAGTAATTAGCTGTTTCAACCCGTCTTATACAGACGTGTGTATGTAGCCATTGACAAAGAAGTTCTAGGTAGTGTATCGCAGAAATCTATTGAAATTACATTTTTACGTGAAAACGTTTACTTTTGTTGATTGGTTGTCCAAAATCTTTTACGCTACATCTCTTCATTCTAAGTTGCGTTCAAAAGTTGACTGGTTGTGCCTTTAGTGCTCCTACCTGATCGGAAACCAAAATTACTGTCATCCAACAGATTTTTTGACTTTAAGTAAAGCCTCAAAGATTTTATATAGGGTATTGAAAATACTAATAGGCCTATAGTTGGACAGTCAATTTATTACCGGCTTCTTTTTGTAAGGTATTATAGTTGGAAGTTTTTAAAATTGTGATGAAGATTAAAAGCGATAGATTTTCATTGAAAGGATATATTTTTCTAAGCAATTTCAAGGGTATTCTATCTGGGTCTATAGCATTGCTTTTTATCTGTGAGAAATAATACATAAGTTCGGCTTTGTTGATGCACATAAACGTATAGCCCACATTACAAAATGCTGAGAAATCAGAATCTAAGTAATTGTTTCCAGATTGCGATGATATAAAATATTCATTAAATACGTTGGGGATATGATGATCTAAAGAATAGAAAATGTAACTTTTGAGTATACAATTAAGAATATTCCACATTTGCTTATTGCTACAATTCTCAAATTTAGTTGACCAATATTTGACTTTGTGCTTCCTAATCAGACTCTTAACTTTATTTCTGTTGAAATATGTTATGGTACTATAATTTGCTTTTGTATAATACTTAGTAATATTTTGTATTTGTTGAAAACTTAAATTTATTATTCTAAATAAAACTTACTACAAAAGGTTATGTGCCCAGGAATCATAGAAAAATAAATTATAAAATTTTTTCAAGATACTTCTGATAATAAAAAAATTGAATTTATCAAGTAAGATTGAAGAAGGAAAATGTCAAGATAAGCAAGAACAAGAAAATATTAAGGAATTCAACATAAGAATTTAATAAGAAAAATGGATTTATCATAGCATATTAAACCACTCCGAAATGAAACGGATTATCCAGTCTGGAAACGTAAGATGCGAGATTTGTTAGATTACCATGAATGAGTAATTGACGTTATTGAAGGTAAATTGAAGAAACCAATTCCACCGCCAATAAATGCAACAGTAGAGCAGAAGAAATCATATAAAGAGGAATAAGATTTATATAGAAAAGCCAATAGTTATGCGAAATCTATGATTACAATCGCAGTAAGTGGTGATGTATATTAAAAGATAATGTATAAAGAAACCGCTGCCGAAGCTTAGGAATCCTTAATAATAGAATTCGAAGCAAGATTTAAGGATCAACTGTTCAAAATCTGTATTAATTTCTTCTCGTTTACGTGAGATTCAAGTAAAGATGTAAGTTTACATATAGCAAAACTTAAAAGCTTATGGATAAAACTCAACAACGGTTTAAAAGCAAGAAATAAAAATCAATTCAAATCTTTTATTGGTATGTAAGATTCTCCAAATTTTGCGTGTCAATTTAAAACGTTATCCTCACATAATCGAAATAAACAAAATTAAATGAAATAAATGAAATTAATTCTACAGAAGCCGATAATGCATTGCAATGATACCCCGAGCGTCGGGGACATCAAGATAAACGGAATATGCAAAAAAACTTAAGACTGAATGTAAAATTAGACAAGAAATTATGTGAATTATGCGTCTATGGAAAATCATACCGTTTACCATTTGGAACTACAGAAAAAGCTAGTAGTCCAGGCGAGTTAATGTCATCAAACGTATGTGATCCATGAAGAAACAGTAAAATTACAATATAAAAATTATGAAAAACCTGATGATAATTTAGATTACTCATTGGAAGAAGAGCAAAATCAGCCAAATACATCCAGGAGAAGTCAAAATGCCGTAAGAGAAGATTGTCAGCAAACTGCACAAGAAGATAATTCAGAAAGCGAAGAGTTGGCAACCCTTAACGAGTGAACATATATACAAAAAGAAATTAAAATTTTAAAAGTTGCAGTTAAAATAATCTGTTAAAGTTTTAAATGATGAACGTGTTAAAAACAATTGTTTAATTAACGGAGTGGTTTTAAAAGAAAATGAAACAGCTGTTGACACTTTAATTGAAATGTCCAAAAGTGTAGCGTGTGAACTAACAGAAAAAAATAATGGTGACGAACATTTATTTTCAAAAGTAAAAATTTCTGCATAAAAGAGTGATGGTTTGTTAGTTCGACTCTAAGAAATCAAAAGACAAATTTAATGTCAGTTAAAATCTAAATTAAAAAGAAAATGATGAGACCCAAAATACTTTTTATTAATTGATTACATGAGTAAGAAACGCTAAATTGCTTTAGATATGCAAAAGCACTAAAAAAATCGTTGGTTATTCTGTCAGTATACCTATTATTGGAAAGATGTATGTTAAGAGAAGCGCAATATTAAAACCAATTAATAAGGAAATGAGGAGGAAGTTGATAGTTTGTTGTGCAGCCACAACTAATCCAACACGACGCAGATCAAATCTTCATGGAACTGTAATAAGAGAGGATACTGATGATGACAATCGTTCAGCTTTCTTGTCTCCGGATAATAATTAAAAATATTGTTTTCTTTTTTTAATATTGATTAAAATTTAATTTTTTTTTTATATTTTAATGAAAAAACACTTTAAAAATTTCAAAACGTTTAAAAATTATTGTAATTCTTTAAATTTTCCCATACTACATATTAAGCATTTCTGCTATTGATATATTTAATGATTTTAAGATGTTAATATCAAAATTTCCAAATCCACCTAGCATCATTGCTGAACAAGAGACATGGTTTTTTTCAAACTTAACACAAATCTATGATATTTTTGGCTACAATGCTGTTCATTGGTGTAGATCGGATGGATATGGAAGAACGTCAATTTTTATACATAATAGTTTAAATTACCAAACAGAACTTTGTGAAAATAAAGATTTTATTGAATCTATTACCATATCATTGCAAAACATTAAAATTAATGGAAGAATTTTAAAATATACATCCTTTTATAAATCCCAGAAGTGCTGTTTTGCTAAATTTACTGCCATCATTGAAAAACTATTAACATTATGTGGAAGAAGCCCTGGCATAGTTGTTTGTGATTCGAATATTGATATGGTAGAAAATCCGTTATCATTTGATTTAAAAAAAACTTACTATCTACTTTTTGTTATCAAAATTGCCACACTTTAAAAACACGACCATTATCTGGTACATGTATTGATCACGTTTACAGTAACATAGCACAAAACTTTTTTATAGATACTATTGCCACTACACTTCGCTTTCTACCTTCGTGGTGACTAGACGCCTGTCAATTAAAGTTGTTTTTTTAGAAGTTTTTTTGCCGAATTCCTAACGGTTTTTAGCGACCATTTTAGATTTTTAAACACATTGTGTGGATTTTTTTCTGTGCGTCTTTTGTGAATAAGGTTTAACATTGTGGCTACCCATTATGGGTAAAAGAAGGAAAAAGAAGCAGGACCTTGGAGATCCGAAAAAAAACAAAGAGATGATGATGCAGCTCGTTTTGGTAACATTTCCAACCCTTCTGAGGGCACAAATGATTCAACCACGACCGACACATCATTCTCCCATGATGAAACAATGGCAAGATCTGAGGCCCAAATAGTGTCCAACCAGGATAATATTCCATCTACATCTGGTAAGTCACAAAGTCCACCTACTGTTGCAAATCGACCGTCGTCTGCAGCTCAATTGTCCCAGCAATCGCAAATTAACACGCATCAAGATGTTCTCAATTGGTACCCTGGCAACCACCTGGGTCCTTTTTTTGTTCTGATCAGAACTCAAGACCAGTTATCTACGAGAAGAAGAAATTGTGAGTTACTTCTCTTTGAAAAGCTTAAACAGCTCAAAGTTGAAGAGGGTATTTTACTCAAAAACATAGGTGATAGGCTGTACAGAGCCGCCTTTTCAAATGCAGGCCTTGCAAATAAATTTGTTTTAAATGAGAATTTATCATCTCTTCGATTGGAAGCCTTTATACCGGATCGTTTTACCCGAAAATTTGGTATAATTAGAAATGTTCCACTGTCCTTTACGGACACGGACATCATAGCAGAAGTTGAAGACCAGAAATCCCTCGATGTAGTCTCAGTATTCCGGCTTCAACGCAAAGATGATGCTGGAAACTTTGTCCCGTCACTGTCAATTAAGATCGGTTTCAACTCCGACTCTCTTCCGAAGACTCTAAAGATGTTCGGCACCATCGTGTCAGTGGACATTTATGTTCCACCTCTGAGGCAGTGCAAAAACTGCGGCCGTCTGGGTCACGTTGCTGCTCGCTGTAGGGGGAGGAAGAGATGTCTCAACTGTTGTGTACAAATAGTTTGCCCTATCAATTGTGAAAATTTTAAATGCGAATTTTGTTTATCAAATTCAGTTTGTGTTGAGAACTGTGGTGAAAAGAAATGTCTGAGTTGCAACTCTACGAACCATGTCGCCTCAGACCACGATAAATGCCCTAAATGGAAAACAGAAAAGGACATTCAGGAGGTGATGGCCCTCTCCAATCTGTCTCGTAAAGAAGTTTTAACTAAATACACCATGAGTGAAAATTACTATTCAATACTGTCTGATCGTGAGTATGATGTGAACTTTCCTCATCTGGGTGAGAAATCTAAGCCAGCAATGCATGATCACCATCATGAGATTAACCGTAGAATAACAAAAATTAGATATAGCAAAATTGCGGCTCCGCGCCCAACCAATATTTTTCCTCAAGTTCAGTAAATAACTGTTGAGCCTACCCAAGCTGTTTATAAAAACCCTCTTTACTCAAAGGTTTCAGAACTGGAAAGAACGTTAAAACTTTTTATGGATCAACTTACATCATTAATTAATGATAATTCGGATACGGAAAATATAAATTTATTTAGCAATTTCAAAAATTCTTTACTAACGGTTGGCAATGCCATTGATAAAGAAATTCAGAAGAAAAGTATCTCCACACAACATAAAAAAAAACCAGCACACTTTCCAACTAAACTTTAAACTTAATCATTCACATGAAAATTAGTCATTATAACATTCAAAGTCTAAAAGCAAACAAATCATCTTTCGAATTTTTTCTAAACTACCATAACATTGACATCTGTGCGGTAAGTGAAATTTTTTCATTCGATGAATCTTATTATACCAACATCCTAAATTACAATTCCTTTTTTAAAACCAAACAAGACAACTATTGAGGCGTAGCTATATTTTTCAGAAAAGATATTCGATGTAAAAAACTCTATTTTCAATCCACCCTTGACATACTTATCTGTGAAACAATGAACCTGACGAAAAACATTACACTAGCATCTGTATATTTTCCACACTCTGTAAGGAATGAAACACTCAGAACTGAAGTGCTTAAGTTGATTAGTTTCCTGGAAACTCGGCAAAATGTTATCATTTGCGGTGATTTTAATGCACGTAAGCCTATTTTTGGCGATAAATTAACTTCCAGTCGAGGGACTCTTTTGGCACAACTTATGGATTTGTCAGATTTCAGATGTCTGAATAATGGAGACATAACTTTTAAAAAATCTTTAACTGACCCAGCTTGCGAGGGTTCTGTACTTGATTTGACATTTACTTATACTACTCTTGATACGAACTGGCTGGTTTTCAGAATGTCTTAGGAGGAAGTCATCACTTTCCAATTGTCTGTGAGATCACTTCGGTAACTAGGAAACCTCGATCATTTATTTCTAAGAAGAAACTTTTGGACAATCTGGCTCATGCCTCCTTGCTTCCTGATTTTGACCACATTGAACGAGTCTTCGAAAATGCCTCCAATGTTGCTACGTACTTGATAAACGATAACAGTAAAATCCAGAAGGTTTGGTGGAACAATAATCTCACCAAATTACACAGACTAAAAACTGCTGCCCAGAAACGTTTCAATATTTACAAATCTCTTAACAATGCTATTCTCCTTTCGGATGCAATTTTAAACTTTAAAAAAACCATGAAAGTTGCTAAAGCGGAATCATTTCGGAACAAGATCGAGGATATCATTACTAACCCAAACATTAAATCACTTTTTCGTTTCATCAATAATTGTAAAAATTTTGGCCAGGAAAATCTATACTCTAAATGGAATCCAGACAATAACCTACTGTTCTTACACCACCTAAAGGATCAGGTATCGAGTGATGAAATCCTTCAATGTACACCTCCAGTGACCTACATGATTTCAACCCATTTCAATGGAAGAACTAGGCTCAGTTTTAAAGGCCAAAACTAAACCTTCTGCAGGTGGCTGCGACAAAATAACGTACGAAATGGTAAGATCCTTGAGTGAACCCTCTCTTGATAAGTTATTATTGGCTTTCAATACTCTCTGGAGGAATCTTGAGATTAGCGACTCCTGGAGGAGGATAAGAATTGTTCCGATACCAAAGAGGAACAAAGATTTGGCCAATTGCATTAATTTCAGTGTTTATAAAGCTGATTAACGCAATGGTAAAGACAAGATTAGTCAACTTCGTAGATGATCAAAATATCCTACCCGACCGTACTTTTGCCTATAGAAAAAACTACTCTACAAGTTCCTGTATCAATGATATAATTCACACAATTGGTTGTCGCAAAGATGCAAATGAAAAGGTAGTTATGATTTCCCTTGATATTTCAAAAGCATATGACTGTGTCAGACTATCTAAATTGTTTCACATTTTATCTAGGTTGAATGTTCAACTCATTGGATTATGTCTTTTCTACAGAAACGCCTCTTGATTCTTGGAAATGAGCAGCTGTCTCAGCCCTATTCTCTTTAATATTTACACCATTAGTCTTCATACACTCCAGGACTCTATGACCGATATCTTTCAATTTGCAGATGATTTTCTCATCATCTCTTCACATAAAGTATTTGACACTGCTGTTAAGAATCTACAATTAAAATTTATTCAATTTGAACTTCTGATAAAAGACCTTAATTTATCATTTAATCTCGATAAAACAAAAGCTTTGTACTTTGCCAAAGGGTGCAGAAAGGAGGTGAAAATTTCACTGAACGACACTTTTATTGCAAATGTTAATAACTTGAGGTTTCTTGGTAGAGATATCAGCAAGAGCCTGTCGGTTAAGGAACACTACAATGATGTCATTTCTAGATCCAGAACAGCTATAAAAGCTATTAAAACGGTTACACCCTTAAGAGGCGGTATAAACCCGAAAATTGCTTTGAACTTGTGCAAAAGTTTAGTCTTCTCAAAGATAGAGTATGTCCGAACAACCACTGCCAATTCGCCCTCCTACATAAATAAACAAATACGTACTTTTCAAAATGGTCTACTAAAAAAGGCTTTGGGTCTTACCCCATCATGTCTAACTCATACCTTGTATGCCCTTGCTGTTGTACTTCCACCTGCGCAAAGAGCCATCTACTTAGCCTCCAAGGAAATCACCAAAATGAAATGCCATCGCCACAGTGCTTATCTGAGAATAACATCAACTCACTCGAAAAAATCAAGTTTAAACGTCACTTACAACAAATTCAAGGATATATTTGATAAGATTGGTACAGGCCCAATCACTCAAGCTTCATCAAAAATTAAAGTTAAGCTTGATACTGCCCCGTTTCGAAAGAAAATGGCATTATCTACAATGTTCAGACCCTACTATCTCGAGTTAAGTAACTCCTTTCAGGGGGAAGGTTTTACTATATGGGCCACAGATGCCTCAGTTATGCAATCTACAACTGGACTAGTTGCTTGTAATATCGGGGATGGACTACAAATTTCTTATTGACTCGAGAGTCTCTTCCCTTACGGGTGAACTCTATGCAATACTCAAAACAGTAGAACTCATCATTTGAGAGGGTATAGCAAAAAATAGCTAAGGAAGCCACTGTTAATGGTCTTCACATTAATTATAAAATAACAGCGAAAGATGCTCATATTCGAACCTTAAATACGTTAAGATTAGAATGGTCAAATGAATACAAACAAATATCTCAATCGAAAGGAAATTGGTTTTTCAATATCTATCCTGAACTTCCATCGGATCTTTGGTTCTCAAATACAAATCTGAAATCTCAAGACATTAAGTTGATAAATCGTCTATTAACTGCCCATACTTACGGAAAACCTTATATGTATGTAATCAGAGTGACACAGTCTGATACCTGTGACTCATGTCTAGGCAGGCAAACTGACAATCATGTAATTTTCGAATGCACAAAATATGCGCACCTTAGAAAGAAATTTGAATGCTTCAAAACAGCCAACAACCTCTTGGATCTCCTTAAAGGTAAATCCATGACATCTCTAATTAGCCTTATTGCTTTTGTGAGGGAAGCAAAAATACAATTTTAACAAAAGTATCGTCTGTTTATCTACATACTTTTTCATTTATTTTTGGTCTTGCCACTCTTATTCACAATCAGCGAGAAAATAATATACAAAATGTGTGTTAAGAAAGTATCTATATGTTAAGAAATAATTAAAACTAAATCTGTTAGCACTGGCATATAAACATATGTTTTGCCATTAAACTTCAAAAACCAAAAAAAAAAAGATACTATTGCCTGTAACTTAACAGATCATCATATAATTTCATGTAAGATTCAAACACAAATTTCCAGTAATTGTGAATATGTTAAAACAGTAACAAATGTTTGTAATTATGAGAAAATTTGAAGCTTAACAATTTGTTGCAGTCGTATCAAGAATCCGGTAATTCGTCTGAAGATACCTTAAAAATTATAACTTATATTTCAACAGCA